>MPVS01000628.1:0-10314 GCA_001931775.1 Fomitopsis pinicola | reverse complement strand
GGGTTGCCAGACTTTGCCATCCTCCATCCATGTCTCATACATCTCTCGAAGACTCTCCCGGATACTATTCATCTGCACTTCACCAAATACGCGAGACAACAACGGCAACCCCCCACAAACACACTCATGAAGGCCCGAACCTCCGCGAACGGCAGGTCAAGCACGTACGCGATCGTCGTTCCCCATTTGACATGTACAGTACTCAACTTGCGAATAGGTGAGACCCCCTGCTACACACACACCCGACGACCAGGAATTCTACGTGCCCGATGTCCAGCTTCTCCGGGACCACTTCCTCAACGAGGGACGCCTCACAGAGCATCAGGCGTTGTGGATCCTCGAACAAGCAGCCACTCTCCTTGCGCAGGAACCCAATATGCTGCAGATAGAGGGACCGGTGACTGGTGAGTACCACTGTCTGCTTCTATCCAACTTTAGTCCTTGGGTGTGAGCCATCTCGATGGGAACCCTGGGTCCGTGTTCCTCACAGCACATCAATGATCGTACCGTTTGAGGAGAACATGCACGGTCCGCGCATCTTCTACTTCTGGTTGATGACAAAGATGGCGGCGTACTTCTCGTTCATCTTGACACTGCCGTGGAATGCATGGCTCTATCACCCTCGCTCTGGCCAGAGTCTTCATGCCGAGCTGCACACCGCTGTACGACACCTGGCTACTAGAGACCTTCGAAATTCTCTCAGCGGGAATTCTCCAGTCCCTCACCAAGATCTCACTAATTAACCCGCGTACATGTTCCGTTCCTTGCTCGCAAGAGGACAGTCGCAGTCGATGCGTAGGCCCTGTCCGGCGCTCATTTCACGAGCGGTGGTGTTAGACCAGCATGCGAGCAAGGTTTTGCTGCCCTCGCTGGCGGTGCTTCGAGTTCCACAGCTGTTTGCAAAATAACGGGCGATACGTTACACGCGAGAGACATACTCGCATCACCCGACAAACCACAGCCCCACCTTTGCATTTTCGCAATGCTGCCGCGTCATCCAGTGGGCTAGGCTAGGATCTAGCCCGGGAACGGACTGTGGTCGCTTGATTGACTCATTAGTGGCAGTTGCGTTAGCCTTCTGGCGGCTAGCTGGCTGTGTTATGCTGTAACCATGGTGGCTCGCTCGCTGTGTTCTGCTGTAACCGTGACAGCACCTTCGCCAACGCGCTCTGCAGACATGGAGCAGGGCGGCACGATGGAGCATTGAACGCTTCTCGCGTATGTGCGCCGTGTGTCTCATGTTTAAGGCCTATGAGCCTGTGGACATGATGACGCTGCCTTCCTCTGAACTGCTCCCAAGGGGGGGGGGGGAAACCCCACTATCCACTGCTAAGACTCCCTGTTGCCCAGTGTTCTGCAAACAGTTGTAAGGCCATTACTATGGCTTCACATGCTCCATATCCCACATTCCAGTATGTTTTGCGATCATTCCTCGTGAATCCTTACCTGGAAATCTGATACTGGGTCATGGGAGTGGCGACTAGGCCTGTGTCTTGACAGCCACGTCGTGTTGCACGTTTTGAGTTGACACTGCTGACTTGCATGACGGGTTTCGCAGTTACATGCACAGTCCGCGGTCTCTTCTGGCCTCACGTACCACAGCGCGTGCCAACGAGATCTCGGGGTCACACGTTTTCGGCTGGCGCACGGGGCAGTCACCAGCTCTGAGACAACAGCTTTATAGATCTAGTCATTCTTCGTTACGTCTTGCGTTTCGTTCTTTTTGCGGTTCGGGCTCTATTGGAGTTTCGCGCAGACTCTTTCGCCTGCACGTTGACCCTATATATCAGTGGCCATGGCGGGGAATAGCTTCAAGACTCTCATCTTACCTATGCTCGTCCTTCTAGACTTGTAGGCTGACAGCCTTCTTTAGTGTGTGGTGACATCCATGGGCAATATGTACGTCCTCGTGGTGCACGATGCCGCCTTGATAGCTGACTCTACCGTGGATAGTACGACCTAATGAAGATATTTGAAGTCGGTGGCTCGTTCGCGGAGACGAGCTACCTGTTTCTCGGGGACTACGTTGATCGCGGTTATTTCGGAATCGAAGTACGTCCGCTTTCGCACTGCGCAACTCTGCTTACTCATCACGCGGCCGCGACAGTGTTTGCTGTATCTTTATTCCCTTAAGCTCTGGTATCCAGACCGCCTCTTCCTACTGCGCGGCAACCACGAATGCAGACATCTGACAGAATACTTCACCTTCAAGCGCGAGTGCCTGCACAAATACTCCGTGACGGTCTACGAGGCATGCCTCCGCTCGTTTCAGGCACTGCCCGTCGCAGCGCTGCTCGACGGGAAGTTCTTCTGTGTACATGGGGGTATTTCGCCGGAGCTTATCAAGTTGTCGGATATCAACAAGGCATGTGCACCATCTGTACCAGGTTTAGAAGGCTAATCGATGCTCGCAGATCGATCGTTTTGTAGAGCCTGCGTCAGTAGGTCTCCTGTGTGATTTGCTGTGGGCGGACCCAATACCAGGGTATGGCGAAGAGGTGAGTTGGCCTACTCGTGCGATCAAGAAGCTGATCAACTGATATCGTGCCACAGCACAAGCCCACCTACGAGGCGCCTCAGGGACTACCGGCAGGCGTCACGTTCCAACCAAACCACACACGAGGGTGCAGCTTCTACTTCACGTGAGTCACCTTGGTTCCTTGCGGATGGCTGTGTTACCGATGCGTTACAGGTACGAAGCTGCATGTCAGTTCATAGATCGGAACCAACTACTCGGGATCTTCAGGGGGCATGAAGCACAGGACGCGGGGTACTGCAGGTCTTTCGCTGTGTCACTCGGACAATTGGGATATGCTGATACGAGCGCGCAGATACACCATGTACCGCAAGACGTCGACGAAGAAGTTCCCGTCACTGATCACAGTCTTCAGCGCGCCGAACTACCTAGACGCGTACCACAACCGGGGGGCGCTCATCCGATACAAGGACAAGAGCATGACAATCCGACAGTACAACGCGTCCTCGCACCCGTACTGGCTGCCGAACTTTATGGACGCGTTCACGTGGTCGCTGCCCTTCGTCGGCGCGAAGATCACGGAGATGCTGCTCGCGATCCTGTCAGTGTGCTCCGACCGTGAGCTGGAGGAAGGGAGCAGCCACACGAGCTCGGAGGAGGACGAGGAGCGCGCACGTGCCGTCGCGGAAGCCGAGGAGGACGAGGAGGAGCGCGCCCACCCGAGCGAGCGGCGGCAGGAGATCAAGAACAAGATCCTGGCCGTGGGCAAGATGCAGCGTGTATTCCAGCTCTTGCGGTACGTCCGCCCCCTCGCGCCGCTGCCACTGAGGTACTCACAGCACCTGTTCACAGGCAAGAAGCGGAGAGCGCCACCGAGCTTGCGCCCGCGATGCCAGGTGGCATGCAGGCGCCAGGGGCGTGGCCAGGCGGGTTCGCCGCCCCTACGCCCGCACCAGACGCGCTCGGTGTGCAGACAGCGCAGATGCGGCGGTACATCCGGTCGTTCGACGACGCACGGCGGTCGGACATCGCGAACGAGCGTATGCCGCACTACGCGGCGGGCTCGATGCCGCTCGTGCCCGTTCCGAGCATGCGCCTGCCGGGGCTCGCGCACGGCGGCGAGGGCCACGAAGAGGTAGTCAGCATGGAGGCGCTGATCCGGAACGCGCTCGAGGAGGAGGGGCTGAGCGACGGCGGCGTCGTCGAGCGGCTCGCGGAGCGGATTGCGCGTGGAAGACGGCCCAGTGGGCGGCCTAGAGGCCTGAAGCGCTTTGAGACTGCTCCGTGAACTGTCCAGTTCAAGGGTTGTATGTATGTACCTTCTGTACGTTGTTGGAATCTCTCGCAGTGTTGTATCTCTCACTTGTTCAAGTCCTCGACGGAGCCTCATTGGATCGGATGTAATCGGATTACTCACTCGCTCTCCCGCCGTATCCTTGCATTGCAAATCATTGTATTATCCTCCCGAGAGTGCACTGTGCTATCTCGTACCCGTTACACAGCATCTGTCAATGGCCCCGGACACAACGCTACTTGTAAGTGCCATGACCAAACCGAATACTCAGTGTCCTCGTCCGACGTAAACGAGGACACGACTTGCTACGTGACGGAGTGCACTAGTTGTGTCTATACTAGGTGAATCTCCCACGGAAAGTGCATTGCCTCACGGGCAAGCACATCGTTCGGGGAGAGTTGATTTGAGGCTGTAGTGCGGGAGCTCAACCTGGCGACGAGTCTACTCGGCGACCCCGCGATCTGGTCACCCAAGGAGCACGCACACGACTCGACCCGAGTCGAGGACTCACGCATCGTCCCCGCAACCGAGCATGCCGATGACCCTCGTGTCGTGCTCGTCGCGTAGTCGCCGCGTCGCTTCCGTCAGTCTTCGCCACGGGCTCTCCACACAGCACCTGGACACAGACAACCGTCCGAACAAAGTGCTGCGTGCGTCGTACACTAACCGCCCCGAAGTATGAGTGTGAGGCATGGTCCAAGCACTCGTACACCGGCCATCCACATCTTGACTGCATCCGTAGCCTCGGTACACTCTCGCATTCGCCTCGAGTTGGCTACTCTACTCGTCTCGGAAAATCCGCGCGCCAACCTTCATGTGTTCTCGTTCACTGAACACCGCCCCGTATCTGTGCAAGTGTGAGCTGCGTGGCTTTATCGAGTCATCGGAAACTTACCACCCGCGCCTTGCGCGGCGACCGGCGTAAAATATGTTGCGTTTGACGTCGTAGAGGCTGCCACTGGGTGCGGGTACTTCACGTGCGTGCCAGCATTACGACGGGCTCCTCGAGTAGCACTGATTTCCTGATTGCCAATACCTGGTCAGCGTCGCCGATTCACGATCACTATCACGGTGTAGCGCCGCCGAGTCGAACGTATCTCCTGCCCTCCTCTTCAGCCACCCTTGTCCGACCGCTGCCACAGCGAACGGCGTGCCGCTGAACCGTTCGCGGCCATGTTCAGTCAGCCAGCTGACGTGCACTATCATCCGATCCGGTACGCCAACAGCAACCGCTTTGTGAGCCCGGGCGATGGCAGACACAGGCGGACACACACCGCGATGACGACGACTCGAAGCCTCAGCGGCGCAGACCTCAACGTACGACTCGGAGGACATCCGCCCGGAAGCTACGTCCGAGTCCCTACCTCAGCAGCCCTCGCCGAACATACCGGCGAGTGCACTGACGGTCCATTCACTCTCGGCGTGATAGGAGGTGACGGACAGACCCGTACGTGTGAGTGTTGCCCGGCAGCCACATACAATAATGCTCACCGTAAGTGTGTTGCTCGCCACAGCACGAGCAGCGACTGTACGAAGGGGGGTGCGAGCCGGGGGGACGAGCGAACTGAGTGGACACGACGATCCTCCACGGTATTTATTCAACCGCGAGTCCGCGCTCCCACGAGGCTGCTGGCTGCGACACAAACCCGTTGCCCTGGCCGTACGCGACCAGGTGTCGTGGAGCCGCAGAGGGGCGCCTCCTCTAACCACCGCATCACGGGAACAATAACCCGTGACCTGCGCGCCCCGCTGAGCCCGCGCATGCCGTATGCAGTCAGTGAAAGTGTGTAGTGACCAGCGCACGTCCCGGGAGGAGAGAGCATTCAGCCCACGCTGCGCGTGCCTCCATGACTGGTCTGCCGTTTTGCGTTCCAAACTTCTGGGTCCACTCCCTTGCCGTCCGCGGAAGTCCATGTATCGGCGCGTCTCGCGTAATGGACGCGCCAGCGCCGTTTATGCGTTCGAATGAATCTCTTGGGACAGCCTCGGCCGACTCCTCTTCCAGGGCAACAGCAGGGACCGGAGGGAGCCATGTATTCTGGACAAAAAATGCCCTCGCATCCGGACCACTTGAGCACGACGCCGCTCAAGAGCGGGGTTCGTCAGTGACGTCGCCGGCCGCGCGAAGGTCACTACGAGGGTCGGTACTCACGCCTGCGACTCTGACAGATGCGGCCCGGTTCCTACTGACTGACGCAGGCAGTTGCTGCTCGGAACCGACCACGGTAAGAAGAGATCACCCGTCGGTCAGGGTAAAGCAGCCATACAGAAGCTAGGATGCGCACGAGACGCAGTGGCCATCCGTCGGTTCCCCGGGCAGCTAGGGCGAGGTAGTTCCGATCTCGAGCCATTGTCGTGCGAACGACCCGAGATTAACGGCATCAGGGTTCCAGCTCGAAGCCCATCGCGCGGCCTCGGACCTGCGTTCCTGCACCCGGCGCTGCGGCGAGAATTACCAGCCGGCCATCTTACGCAAGAATCCGGTCTGTGCGCAGGGCCCTGGACGTGTCACTCTGGCGAACCCAATCGTGGCGCCACGCTGCCAAGTTTGGGCTGGGTAACGGATCTACGAGGGTGCACCGGACGCGACCGTCACGGCCCGCGCAACAATGAACACGCTGACCGGTCAGTGTTGTACCTCCCTGCGCCGCGTCGTTTTGCTTCAGGATTCGCACGGCGGCAGCAGGCATTCATCACGATCTGAGGGCACACTTACCCGACCCGGCACTCATCGCCGTGCAGGGTCCTCCTCTCTCGTAAGTCGGCCGGGCATTAGGTGCGAGGCGCACGGAGGTACCGACCCGACGGGTTTTCCGAAATGCGGATGCGGCCCTGGCTGTCGCAGTTTAGTGCCAGACTCGCCCGTGACAATTTGATCGCGATAACCTGTTGTCTGCCAATCAGAACGGATACGAGAGAGAGTTGGCTACTCACGTTACAGCCCTCGGAAGTCCGCATCCGGGCCTGTCACTCCGAATACTGCTGTCATTTGCCTCATTATCAGTGATACCGGCTAGGCTGTCTCTGCGAGACATCATGGGTGCAAAGTCACGGACAGAGTGAGCAAGGCATTACAGCTGGCACAAGCTGGGCCACTCCCCCCACATACCAACTCCACGTCGCAATTCCGAGGCTAAGGAAGTGTGGTAAATCGCTCCGTCGCGGCCCGCGCAACAATGAACACGCTGGGTCACCGGTCAGTGCTGTACCTCCCTGCGCCGCGTCGTTTTGCTTCAGGATTCAAACGGCGGCAGCAGGCATTCATCACGATCTGAGGGCGCACTTACCCGACCCGGCACTCATCGCCGTGCAGGGTCCTCCTCTCTCGTAAGTCGGCCGGGCATTAGGTGCGAGGCGCACGGAGGTACCGACCCGACGGGTTTTCCGAAATGCGGATGCGGCCCTGGCTGTCGCAGTTTAGTGCCAGACTCGCCCGTGACAATTTGATCGCGATAACCTGTTGTCTGCCAATCAGAACGGAGAGAGAGAGAGAGAGAACTTCTTTATATTTATACTGCGCGACAGCCAATCAGAACGGATACGAGAGAGAGTTGGCTACTCACGTTACAGCCCTCGAAAGTCCGCATCCGGGCCTGTCACTCCGAATACTGCTGTCATTTTCCTCATTATCAGTGATACCGGCTAGGATGTCTCTGCGAGACATATGCCCACGTTTTGGTGCCTGTCTCACTCGTTCCGTAATGTCGACCGTGTTCGACCCGGTGAGGGGGGTGTATGGTTGAGGTGCAGCCGATTCCGAGGCTAAGGAAGTGTGGTAAATCGCGCGCACACCAAAGTCGAACCAGAGGTGCACCAATAGCGAGCCTTCGCACCCGTACTGGGCAGAAGCCTCGGCACTGACTTGATGTAGGACGTATGCAATCGATATCTTCGAAATTTGCGTGTGTTTTGACTGACACGGTCACAACGTGCTATTGCGAATGGACGAGTCCTGGTCTACTGCCGATGCGATGCCGCGCACCCGGAACGTTCGCCCGCACAAGGCCCGGATGCAAGTCAACGCCTCTCGGAAGGAGCGTCAGCGCTGCGTCGTGTTGCGCGGAGAAGTGCCGTCACGGCATTGTTTCGTGTCATGTGCTTGAGATGTGAGCTTCAAGCCACTGGCAGCCCCGCTACATCCGCACGGCATTGATGCGAGGCTAGAAGTCGCATCTCGCCGCGTGGACGGACGCGCAGCTCATCGTCGCTTGCTGCCAGTAGACCTGACGTACAGTTGGATCAGCTCCCGGTGGACCCCAGTAGGCGTGCGATTGGAGACACACCTGTGAGCTACTGACCGTCCACTCGAGTACCAGAATGGGTGGTCGGTCCCGGGCAGCAACTACCGCATTTTTCAGACTGCTACTGGCCGTCATAGTGCCCTTCGCATGGCCTGAAACGTCACTAACGAACCCTAGCTCTCGAGCGAGGCTCTGCGGCTTGCCGTAATGCGGTGCACCGAGGCCAGGAATAAACGGTCGCGGTAACGTTAGAGGCATAGAGCGGCCGAGATGCGGTTTGCGCGGCCTTCACTGAAACCGTGACAGCCGGTACTCGGTGCCAAGGGAGGGAAGACACCGCCAGCGAGATGAGGGGCTTTCGGCCTGGAGGCTCAGGGGTGGGAGAATACGGAAACAATCAACATCGACCGTAGATGAGACGAATGAGGTTCGTGCACCAGTTACACACGGAATTCCCGTTCGACTCGTCTCAAGCCCGTGATTGCGATACTATACCTGCTATCTTAGAGGGTGTATTTGCGTCGGGCTCAGGCCGTCGAGCCCACAAATGTGGCCGGAACAGTGTCTACACACGCAAGGTATCGGTTAGGTCGTAGTCAGTGGGATAGGCGAGGTTCGAGAACACGGACCTCGTCATACTAGGCCTTCGGGCTTGTTGCAGAGTTCACATGGAACGTTTTTCCATCTTCCCCCTTGCACCGGGGTTCCCCTTGGGGACAGATAAGTATACATATCACTATCCGCTGTGGCTGGGACAACGCACTCATGCTTGGTGATGGGCCGACGAGGACCGCCCATTCACCAGCTTGTAGTTGTGTTTCCTGTTGCGAAACCCATCGTACGCGACAAGTAGGCCATTGAGGGGCAAAAACGAACTGGACTAGGACTGGAAACGTTCGCCGTAGTCCTCGTGCCGGCTCTGCTGTAACTCTTATCGAGTAGCATTTCCGTTATTTGAACCAATTATGTACCTGACCCGCCGGTCTCCCTCGTTTTGGACCTCTTGTTAGTGACGACTGCACGGGTGTTGGAACCGCTCTGTGGACATAGTAAGTAATCGAATGATCGGTCCTGAAGAGAGGGGCCTTGTAATATACATTCCGAGCCACTGTCGCACCGACTGGAACGACTGGTGCAGCTTTCCCATTGCACTCGGGTTCCCCTTCGGGCTCAACTTATGTAGACCAACGAAAGCCGCAATCAATGAAGCGACCCGATCTAAGCTATGCCAGTGGGCAGCTTGCTGGTAGTTCTGTCGGTCGTGGTAGAGTAAATAGGGCTCGAACTATCAATGCCCCTCAGGCGCTGCATTGAGGCTAGGCTTGACGTATACAACCGGACACTCATCCTTATATCACGCCGCAATGCTCCTCGTACCGTGCTCACTGACCCATTCAACTCTAAAAGTCATCAAGCTCGACGCTGCTCCGGCGCGCTAGATGCGCTCTCATTGTGTACTGTTCAGGAGCACGAAGAAGACTGACAAGCGAACGATGTACCAGAGAGCCAGAACGGTCACTAGCGGCCGTCGTAGCTAGTAGTACATTGTCCGTTTGTGGTCTGAATATGAGCAGTGGCCCGTGTACGATACCGGGAAAACCGTAGACGATCCGAGCGTGCTCTGAGCACCCTAACGGCTGTCCCACGTGGATTTGGGTAGGCCGAACATGATACCGTGGATCAATTGTGTAGGTATGCGCGTTGGGCACATCCTTCGGAGGAGGTATTGCCCTCTCCGGGTCTTCGCCGTGTGATATTGGTTGCAATACGCCTAGGAGGCACGTACCNATTGCCCTCTCCGGGTCTTCGCCGTGTGATATTGGTTGCAATACGCCTAGGAGGCACGTACCCGCTCCTGACGCCCGCGCTCGAGGTGTCGCATCGGGCTTGAGGCCTCCGAGTCAATAGCGTGATTCCATTCGCAACTCTTGTTACGCTAAGCAACACGCTAGGAGCACGCGTCGGTGCCTGCTGAGGCTGAAGTATTTCGGGGTGCGAAGCACACGGAAAAAACACACAGCATGCCGTACGTGCCCAGGCACGGACGGCGACACATGTGAGGTGGTCTATACTGCGTGACAACGAGGCTCCGGGTGCGATGAAATGTGCAACGCGTCACTCCGCGAGTGAGGTGTATGCGCCTAGCTCTGAGCCGTGATTGGCACAAGGGCTCGGGATCCACAACGTCTCAGTCGCGACTCGTGCAACTCGAACTCACCCGCCAGTTCAACCAAGCAGACGAACTCACCGTGATCAACGTCTCCATCCCTGCCAGCTACTAGCTTGTTCCGCACCCGTCGTGC
>MPVS01000627.1:0-12252 GCA_001931775.1 Fomitopsis pinicola | reverse complement strand
CAACGGCGGGGAGGACGATGAAGCGGGTGAGGACACTAGTAGCGAGAACACAGGAGATGTCATCGTGAGTATTGATCAGCAACTCTCCGACGTCGTGCGTCACAACCCCACAGATGGTCCCGAGAAAGGCGAGCAGCGCGAAGCCCAAGGCAAAGGGTACGAAGGCACCGGGGGCAAAGCGCAATAGGAATCGCGCTCTCGCCACGAACCTGCCAGACAGCATCAGTCCCGTCAAGAACCTGGCGGCTTCCTACCTCAAGATGTACATTGCGCTCGAGGGGGCGTGGACGAAGTACACGAGCATGAACAACACGCGCCTTCTCGACAGGCATGAAGTCATTGAGAAGGTGATGCTGTCCGTGAGACAGCACCTCATAGAGGGCAACTGCCCGAGCGAGGTGACGGCGGCGTTCAACCAGCTGGGCGAAGAGGACGAAGACTCTGATGGGCTGAGGAAGATGCTCACGGAGGTGGTACGTCGTCACTCACTCTCATGAAACTGAAAACGCTCTACACAGTGCTATGGGACAGGTCTGGCAAGGGGCGTCGCAAGTGCGCAACGATCTGAAGAAAAAGGCGAAGCAGATCGTGGACGAGAGCTACGGCTTCACCGGGTTGAAGCCGCAGAAATGCGAGGCCCTGGCTGCGTGGCTCAGCTCTACCCACCGCCAAACTCTCAAGAGCGGCAAGGTCGTGAAGGTGCCGAACTTCATCTTCCCGGTGGCATCGGTCGTCTGGCAGGAGGGGCAGAAAGGCAAGGGCAGTGGCACCATCGACGAGAACAAGGTGAGTACAGCATTAGTTGCAGTGACGTTGCTGACTTGTACACCAGAGCGAGCTGAACAGGCGCATGCCCTTCCAGCATGCCGCCGTCTCGAAGCTGATCTACGCGTTCTGGTTGAACGGACCGACGCGCGCCGAGGTGAAAGTTCGCCAGGAGAAGTTCAGTAGCGTGCCCGATAACCTTGTGGCTCTTGTCTGCAATGCGGTGAGTGCTCGCATTGATCTCGCATCCGTGCGCTCACACAAGGCATTATCAGCTGGAAGCTGCGCTCAAGGACCATCTGCAGGCGAGTGCTAACAATGCACTCGACCTGCAGTTCTCGAACAAAATATACGCTCCTAAGTAAGTGTTCACCATGCTTTGTAGCCATGAGCTGACATCCTTCAGGTGGGATGACCTCATGACGCTCCTTGAGGAGATCCACACCCTCAGTCCGGCTGGCTATGCCAGCATGAAGAGCCTGATTTGGGCTCGAGTCAGGTAGGTGCTTGAGTGTGTGGGTTGGATACAAACTAACTCTATAGATAGTGCGAAGATCAAGGAGGACGAGAAGGTTCGCGGGCTTGACGAGGAGGGCACCCTCAGCAACCCGAAGAACGACATACCGTTCGACGACCTCGCCGTGGACGAGGTCCAGGTTGAAGATGAGGTGGACACTGAGGGGGAGCACGACGAGCTGGAGTCGCACAAGGACGGTCCGTCGGGAGCTGTGAAGTCGGGAGCTGCAGTGGGTGATCAGGGCAAGGAAGGTGAGCACCAATAGCAATATGAGCAAGAGTTGTTAGCTGAGGAGCTGGTAGGCACTGGGGAGAGCCCGGTGGAGGTGGAGGGACAGGAACCGGTGTCGACGACGACTCCCGGTGAGTGGCATCGCGTCTTCAATTATTGCAAGCTCACTCTTCCGCAGCTTCGAGTTCTCAAGGCGCGGCCGCACAAGCCATTGACCTCGGTGATCTTGCTGGAAGCCCTAAGAGCGCAAGTGCAAACAAGGAGCTCGTGGGCGATGGCATGGCGTCTGAAGTCATAGAAGGTGCGGCCAGCTCGAACAACCCAGGCGACGAGGAAGGCACACTGTGAGACCGGCGTTCTCACTCTCCAAGGTGAGTGGCAGTCCTTAACAACCTGCTTGTTGCTGATCATGTTGAATTCGTATAGATCACTCATACTATAGCTAGAATCTCTCAAGATCTGGAGCCTGAGGTGTCGTCCATGTGTACATAGTGTGAGGGTGTTGTAGCTATCTCTGTATTTGTGCATTGTATGTCTGTATTTAAGCTGTTCAAATGTATGGTTGCGTATCGATGTGAATTGTGTGTGGGATTGCAAAATGACCTTAAGACTCTTGCTTGCCTTGTGTCTACTCCTACAAGACCTACATGTGTAGCAAGGCTTGAAGCACTTTATGCACTTGGGGGTAGATAATCAAGAAAAGCAAGACCACTCTACTTGTGGTGCTTCTGCACTTGCTGGCAAGGACCCCAAGGCTTTATGCACTTTTTGCGCTTTAATTTGGGGGTCGCAAGGAAAACACTTACCTATTTGCACTTTGTAGCCTTATTACACATGGCAAGACACACTATCCCTTGTCAAGGCTTGCCAAGACATTTTGATTTTTCCTGATGTTGCATGTAGATTCACCTACAGCGAAGAGCTACACACTCTGGTTCTCACAGCAATGACGGAAGCACACACCAAGGGTGTATTGATCGTTGGGTCGAGTATCCAGAAGGACCTCACGATGACGTTGGGACAAGATGTCGTGGACCACGTCCAGTTCTCGGGCACCAGTGCGACCTTCAAGGCGGTATCACGAGAAGGCCGCATCTTCGAACAGATCCCCGATTACAAAGCCACAATCCAGAGAACATGGCTCGATGAGATCGAGGGGCATCAGGACATCAGCGTAGACGATCCCGTGCTCGCCAAACCCCCCGACTGCTTCCGCCTTGAAGTATGCAACTCCGAAGACGCGCGCCACGGTATACACAAGGTAAGCTGATACCGGTTTAGCAAACATAGTAGGCGTGCTGATCAGTCTTGTAGATGGGGTGTTGGAACACCATAGTGGGTGTCACGGTGCCCAACGCCCCTGACACTGACGTAGGGGACGGGTTGGACGCGTCCGAGGGTGCGGCGGTGGAGGGGAGCGCTTCGGAGGGCGCTGCAGCGGAGGGAAGTGCAGAGGATGAGGAGGAGGGAAGTTCAGAGAGTGAGGAGGAGGAGGAGGGAAGCGCCACCAGCCAGAAGGGTTACAAGCTGCGCAAGCGCAACGCGGAGGCCGTCGATCGAGACGAAGACGAGCCGAACATCGACGAAGAGGTCTTCAAGGTCCTCGCCAATATACCACTCTTCATCCTCAACTTCGACCGCAGGCCACCTTCCTCGGACTTGGACAAGGCCGTTATACCCGAGGAGGGTAGCGGTATCCTGCATTTCTACCCAATGCAGTCCTCCGACGCCCTCTGCTGTCCCATGGCCTCGGAGGGGAAGCTGCGCACCGGCGAAACCTTCGTCCAGCTCCTTGCCTTCAGTGGCCAGGAGGCACTGAACTGTCTTTGACAAGGCGCCAAGGAGAGGTGGTCGTTGGAGGACTTTGTCCAGAAGGGCTACGGTTGCGTACATACTTGCCCGTTTGACATGCCAATTGACTGATAATTGTGCAGCACGTGGTCGAGGACTACAACACCAACGCACTGCGCGCAGAACGCGACAGGTTCTGGCCCAACTTCACCGCCGCCATGGAACGGGTACAAGCGATCGTGGTCTTCGAATACCTGCGCACTGTGAGGATCTCGCAATTGAGAAAGCAGGGGTTGACCCTGCCCAAGACGCTGCAGCAGATCCAGAAAGAAACCATCGTCATGGACCAGCAAGCTAAGACGACACCGGTCAGCGATCCCCTGCATGATATAGCCCGCACACTCCGCCAGGCCTTAATCGACGAGCAGTGCGATAAGATTGTCAACATCAGGCTCACTGCCAGGCCCCTGAAGCGCAGGCATGACGATGACCGTCACAACTCACCAGAGATCGTCGGCATCCGCGAGGCTATCGAGATCGCAGGTATAGCCAGCCCGCGGCACGCGCGAAGCACGCAGGACATGGCCGCTGCGTTAGCACAAGCGGTTCAGGACTCCTACGCCCCCCCTCTGCGCCGCGTAAGGCGTCGCAAGGAAGGCCGAATCGAGGCTATCCAAGCTGGCGCCCCTACGACCATCCCGCTGGTGGGACCTTACCTGACAGATGCTGATATCGAGCAGGAGGCCGACGAGGCCGATGCCAGACGCAGTAGCTCGTCCGAGGAACACGATGAAGATGATGACGACGAGTTCATCCCCCCAGGTCGTGCTAACCGTCGCGGTGTGTGAGCCGTTGTGGTACCACACTTGTGACGCGCTCAGTATACTCGCAGTATGCTCTCGCGGTACGCTCATTGCTTCGCTGTCCTCGTCTGGTCTGTCGCGCTGCCTTTTTTCGTCGCACTTGGTACTATACTTCTCGCACCGCCGGTTTTGCACTGTTGTCACACTCGCTACACTTATATGTTTGCTATTATTCTCGTTGCTCTCGCCATCGCTGTGTAGGCTGCTGTACGACTACGTTTGTTGTGTATCCACTCGAACATCGCTATGAATACATCGCTACCGTCACGCTCGCTGTCAGTGGGCTTATGTAAGAATCAGAGAAACCTTTGATGTACGTTCGTTCTGTGCCCTCTCTGCTGTTGCGCAGTGGCAATGTACACTGAACAGATCAACCTAACTCATGAGGAGTGCCGAGAACTGACAGCTCTGCTGGAAGGCACTCCATGTCTCACAAGTGCCCTTACCGGCTTGTTGGCGAGGCTTCAAGAACTCCTGCGCGTTCAACAGCCTCCACAAGATCTTCAAGCCTCCTCAAGACTGAACTGTCTTGACCAAGCCATACAAGGTAACTCACTTTCCAGCAGAGAATGAACACATAGCTGTCACTGACAATATATATTGGGTACCGCTCCATTCAAGCTGCAACCGAAGTCTCCACGAGCGTATTAGTAACTAGCTGTCCCGCTACAGAACTTGAACATTCAGGGGCTGGTCGCAATGACCCCTGTGAGCCGTTAAAATTGGATTGCCACCTGAAGTATATAACTAACCACCGGCCGGCCTTTAACCCTTAGCTTCAGATGGAGGAGTTGGTGCTCACCGCCGAGTTCACCAGAGGGAGCACAGAGACCCTTACCCTCGGCCTGAACCTGGTGCTGGGGCTAGAGCGGTCAACTGGAACCTGGGACTCTTGGATCCTTGCCCTAGAAATGGCACTCGGTACAGCTCCAAGGCTGCTGCTCGGACTTGGGAAGCACGGGATTCACCAGCAAAAGTATCAAACCCTCAGGCCGTGACGTTCATCGCATCTCTATGCTGCAATCTCAATGACTCCAGTGTTCTCGACTGTGGTCGATCCGTGCTTGAGCATCTTTCTGTTCGGACACCGGCCGGGGTCCATCCAAGGGACAGCATTATCGAGCTAGCGTTGAGCTGCAATGAGAGGCTTAGCAAGCATGTAGTGGCCGGTTTCTGGCGAATGGTTAGCCTGATTCGCTTGACGCATGAATGCGACAGGTGCGTCGTTGGATCTGTATTAATGTGTTTCAGAAGCTAACTTATCCGACAGGCTAGTCACCAAGGCACTCAACACCACTGATCACGGCCTTACCGACATCTGGAAAGAACATCTCTGGGAGGTCAAAGGTGCACCGAAGCTCAGGACATTCCAAGACTGGTATTCCGCTGGGACTAAGTATACGAGAGTTGCCGCAGGCGGTGTGTCTGAGACAACTATTCGAGATTATTGCACGGCTCACACTGTGCTTAGGTTCCATATACGTTCTCATGATCATTTCCCTGCAAGGGCTCCGGTATTCTCTGGGGAGTGCCGCAGGAACGTTGGCAACCAACTTAGGAAATTTGATGAGATGGCCAGACGGTATGCCCCTCTACCCCTCTGAACTGATTCAGATTGGATAATCCACAGCAACTTATGCTTGTATGTCAGATTCTGTGGCTGGGAAGATGCTCAACGAAAGGGTCATCCCTGCCATCGAACTCCTCGCTCGCAATTGCCCCATGCGCCTAGGTGATATCTTGCAACACGGCGTTCTCTCGCAGTCCGCAGTGTCAGTCGACACTTTATGTAGCAACCTCAGGCTCGCGAGCTCAGACAGGGTATTCGACCAGTTGAGAGTAAAGTATGTTGCCTTTCTCGAATCTGAGTAAATTGTCCAATGATACACTAACACGCGCTGGTAGTGCATTCGCCCTCGTACCGAGACATGAAGATGCGTGGACACAGTTGTCATTGGGAGCATGCATCAGTGCGCAAGTGTCGTGCCCTCCTTCGAGGGATCCATCTCCTTTGACTCCTTCATCCGAGTTCTCAGCTCTCCCTTCCAATGCCGACATACTACTAGAGAAAGTACCCTCGCCGAACTTTGAACCTTCCCACAAACCATCTACTACCACAATCATAGAGACGTCTTTCGACGCTCGGAATGCCGAAAATCAACACTACCCTGCACCTAGAGATCGGCAAGAAAACCAGACCTGGACAGAGCAAGCTCGACAACGCGCTCGTGCAGCTGCCCAACCCGCTGATCTGATTGCTCTGCAGAAAGAGGTGAGGTTCAGATATCACCTACAGCAGACGTGATACCAGGCTGACGTGCATTGTTTCTGTAGCTACAAAATCAATATGTTTTGGGCAAGAGACGAACACAAGATACCTATACAAGGGTTCCAGTGGATCACATCCAGTGAGTACTTGTATCGTCTTCTGCTTGAGAAAGATTCTGAATTTTCGCATCAGGGATGTGCTCACCATTCGAGGCGCGCATGGTGCATTAGTCGCCAGTATCTGTACCTCTATGCCGGTGCAGATGAAGGCCAAACTCACCGACTGTCTCATTGCTTGCTTCGCCTCAGACCCTTTGAGGGTCACTAGCGCATCAACGGATGATGTTACGGCCATACCCCCATTCCAGACTTTACACTTCTCGTGGTACAACAGGCACTGTACTACGGTGAGTACAGATCTAATGATTATCTGTTCGTGCTGAATCAGGATTGGCTCAGGGACACAACGCACCTACAGACTTCCAGCCATTGATGATGAACAGGGCAGGCCTGTCCAGAACAAACTACACTCAGCTCATACCATATACCTCCCGGGACATGGCTGATTACAACACCATATACAGCAGTGTTACATCAGTTCTAGACGACGTGTTTTGTTGGATAGACCAACGGGTGAGTTTTGTGTGCTAGTCGCAGTTGAGTGTGTTTATGACTCGAGAGCAGCTCGCCCATATGCTACCTTTGGAGTACGAACACCTGGCAGCGACAGCATCCATCCTCCCAGACAACAGCGCGTCTCCTGTTCAACCGTTTGTGGGGCTTGTAATCAACCTGAACGTCTCAACAATGGCTCACCGAGACAGTAAAGACGACTCAATCTGCCTCGTATTACCTATTGGCGACTTCGTTGGCGGGGATCTCTGTCTGTATGAACCTGGGCTTGTGGTTCCACTTCGTAACGGTGATATCATTGCATTTCCCTCCCTGCATCTGACACACTTTAACCTACATTACAACGGCCGACGAGCTTCTATGGTGCTACATACAGATCGAGAGATGATGAAGTGGCGGGAAGATGATAGGAATGGGTGGCAAACAAATGCAGGCTTCATGTAGTAGAAACCTGTACTCACCGTGATGATCTTGAAAGTACAGGGCCGAGAATGCCTGGACCTAAATGGCGTGAGTGACTTGAGAAGCTTGGATTGTTTGTTGCAGTGGACTGCGTCGAGAACTCCGCGTTATTCCGCCCGTCCGCGGGACGCTTCTCGAACACCGCCCGGCATGCAATCCCCGTGTAATTCCCAAGGCTTGCATGCATACAGCCATCTACACTGTCTCCCTATCCATGCCCTCAAATACCCGGAAAACACGATCTCAGTCTGACGCGAGGAAGGGCGCCAAAGCTCAATCCGACACGACACGCAAGACCGCAGTGCATGGCGGAGCAAGCTCTAAGACCTCCAACAAGCCAGGCCAGGCAAGCTCGTCGATGGCTGCCGTAGAACGCGATGTAGAGCAAGGCGGCAGCGCAATGACTGCTGACGAGCTCAAGCTCCTCGCGAAACTCATGGCCAAGCAGAAAGGGCAGCAGAAAGCACAAGAAGTAGCGCGACAAAACGGTACGTACTGTGTGGTCGTCCAGGACATAGGCTCAAAGTGTGATGTTTGGCACGGTGGACAGACATCAGAAAGCGAACGGCGGTGATGGCGCTCCAGGAGCAGGAGTCCGATGAGGAGGAGACGGAGGAGCCCAAGCGCAAGAAGACACGGAAGAGGGGGACAGCCCACGCTGGCTCAGATGAAGAAGATCAAGGCAGTGCATCTGACCAGGATTCGAGACAATCCGAAGAGCGCGAGGGTATTGAGGAGATTGAGGAGAGGGGGAAGCCAAGCGCGGCTCATCAGCAACGACGTATGTTCATCTCTTCTTGTCTTGTATTGCATGGATGTCACGCTGACCTCTGCCAACTGCAGCCAAGCCACGGCCGGCCTTCAAGGGCAAAGCAGCACAGCGGGACGCACCTGAAGAGGACCGCGATGTTGAAATGGAAGCTCCCGCCGAGCCTGAGGAAGTCTCAGATGGGCTCGATGAACATGAGCGCGGCCTCGCAAACACACTCAGTAAGTACCTACTTCGGCATTGACTCAAGACTGTGACACGTTGCAACAGAGAGTCAAGCACCGGCCACGCCGAAGAAGGCAAAGACCGTGAGCGGGTCATCACCTTCCAAGTCGCGCAAGGAAGCCGAGAAGGGCCCGACAACTCGGGGACGCAAGGCGAGTGAGTCGACTCGTGCCCCCGCAGAAGCAACCTCCAAGCCCAGCTCTTCGAGGAAGATCGTGGAGGTGTCAATAACGATGTCTCCTCCCTCGAGGCGGAAGGTGAGTGTGCTCATACTTTGTGCCGTGGTAGGCTTATCAGGATGTTTAGGATGCCGCTCAGAGCAAGACGGCCATGGTGAGCAGAATGGCCACGGCGAGCAAGATGACTGCGGCGAGCAAGACGGACAGACCTTGGTATGAGAGCTCGCTCTCGTCTGACGAGGAGGAGAGCATCGATCGGGAGGCCAATGATTCGGAGAATGGTGATGGCGGGGACGACGAGAGCGATGAGAGTGGGGCCGAAGTCATTGTACGTGATAGCCGTTCCTGACCGGACGCACCTGATTCATCGCGTTGCAGGTCGAGCAGGGGAAGGGGAAGGCCTCGATGAGCAAGAAGGGCAAGAAGAAGGGGAAGCGCGTCCGCGCGCAGGCGAGCACCTTACCGGATCACATTACACCGGCGAAGAACATGGGCCAAGCCTACCTCAGGCTCTACATCGCGCTCGACACCGCGTGGACGAAGTACGGAGCCATGAGTGACAACCGCTTGCAGGACCGGGAGCACGTCATGCGGAAGGTTATGCGGCAGGTGAAGGCTCATCGCGACAGGGACGGCCACCATCCGAAAGAGCTCCGCACAGCATTCGAGGCCATCAAGGGCGAGGAGGGGGAGACTGTGAGGAAGGCTATGACCAATGTGGTGAGTACGAGCTGCCGTTCTCTCTGGCTCAACAAATGACTAGCGCATATAGGTGTGGACGGCGGCCTCACAGATGAGGAACGACCTCAAGAAGAAGGCCAAGTTGGTCGCCGAGGAGGCCTACGACCTATCTAACCTCTCGTCAAAGCAGAAGGAGGTGCTCGCGGCGTGGCTCACGCAGAGCTACAAGCAGCCCCTGAGGGGTGGTGTTCTCGTGATCGTCCCAAACTTCATCTTCGGGAACATCAAGGTTGTCTGGACGGGTGCAGGGAAGAAGGCCATCCTGGACGAGAAGGTACGTACATACTGATTCTCATTTTATCGAGCAGCGCTGACTTGAGCCTCAGAACTGCTCGGTGGATTTGAGGAAGCCGTTTCAGCACCCTGCCATCTGGCAGCTGGTTCACTCTTACTGGTTCAGCGGGTCCGGGAACTCCGAGCTCAAGGCGCCACAGGAACGTTTTAGCAAGGTCCCCAACAACCTCATCGCCCTGGTCTGCAACGCGGTAAGCTGATTAACTACGAATATTGGTTGTGCTGACAACGGGAGGGCTGCAGCTCGAGGCTGCTCTCAGGGATGTTGTGCACCCTGACACGCAATTCTCGAACAAGATCTACGCGCCGAAGTACGTATGTCTAAAAATAACAATCTTGAAGCTAATTTATACCTCCTGCAGGTGGGACGACCACATGGCCCTCCTTGAGGAGATTGAGCACACAAGCCCAGATGCTCACGCTGGCATCAAGAAGAAGATTTGGGACAAAGTCAGGTGTGAAGAGCAGAATGGTCGGTTCTGAGGTATACGATCACTGACTGGTCTTCCAGCGCAAAACTCACCGCCGAGCAGAACACGATCGGCGTCGATCGTCTTGGTCTCATGGAGGGCGCCCCGCAGGGCATCCCCTTCGACAACCTTGTTGTTGACGACGACGACGACGACGACGAGGAGTCTGACAAAGAGGTGGATGAGCTAGAGGGCTCGGTGCCCCCGCAACCTACCTCTGTTGTCGCCAATGTGCAGGAGCAAGACGCCATTGCAGAGGATCCGGCCACTCGGAGCAGGCGATCCACCAAGGGCTCCGAGTCCACGACAACCGGCCGTCCGGTGGCTGCATCCTCCCAGGTTGTCCCAGACGAGCCGCACACGGGGCCGAGTGCAGGTACGTTTGGCACTGCTGTTGTACGTTGCTGCGTGTGCGACTGACGTATTCCTTTCAGTCACCTCTGGAGGTGGGACGTCGGATCGGGACGCAGCAGGTGCAGCGGCAGGCATGTTGAATCCTGCGGATCAAGCGGATCAAGCGGTCGGGGAAGCAGCTTCGGTAGAAGAACCAAGTGCGCGAGGGGAGAAGCAGTCCGCAGGTGCTAGCAAGAGTTACGGGGCCACAGGTGCGTAGCTACACCCTGATCTGCCTTGTTGATTTACTGACGGGGCGCTCTTCAAGCTGCCCGCACAGATTCGCTCAGAGCTCCTGCCAGTGAGGCTGGAGTGTCGAAGCCTGCTCTGTGAGTGGATCATCCGTATAACTAGGCGCAATCCTCCAAGGTACGTCGACGAGTCCTAATGACAACCATTTATGACTGACTGTTGACTACGTAGATTTCATCGCAATGAATCTACTGTATCTACACATATCTTGGAAGGCAACCTGTTCATATGGCAATGTCTCCCTCCTTGTCTGCCCATGTATTCTGGCAATGTATTGATTTAACACATGTACAATGTATGGAAGTACCATTCCAATAGTATGGGGCTTGAGTGACTTGAGACCAAGCCAAAAATGGCGAATGAGACGCACAAGTCACGCAAGACTTGGGCCGCTTTGCTGTCTTGAACAAGGCGTAACACCCTTTTTGGTAAGCGCGACTTGTGTTGATTGAGTGGCTTGCAACAAGATCAGAAAGAAAGTGAAGACTACAAAGGTCTGAATAGATTGAATGGCTTGATTGACTTGAGCAAGACAACTGATGCATTGCCTAAGACAACTTATGTGACTTGGGCGTAAGCCAGACATGACATATAGGGACTTGAGTGGCTTACACAAGACAAAGTGAAAAAGGCACTTGTCTTTATGCCTTGCTGAGCTTGCAATGCTATCCTGTCATGGACAAGGCACACAAGACACATAGGTTTTTCCTGATGTGAGCGGTGAAGGAGGGACCTCTTCAATTTCTGTGGGCCCATAAAGCCAACGCGCCGCTAAGGACACTAACAGAACTTCTTTTCCCTGCTGCCCAGCTTCACCAAAGGGCGCCCATATATCTGGGTTTCTTGGCACGGGACTGAAGTTGCTTAAGGTGAGAGAGATCCCGTTAGATATAGAGCAAGCAGAGATAGTCTCGCTTACTTGAGCTTGAGGGACTGGAATACGTTGTCGGATTCATTCAAATTGTAACAGAGGAGGGTATCGTCCTTCATGCCATACTCGGCACACAGACTTGGGGATAGCAGTGTATCAAATCGCAACACAAGATGTCGCGCCAAAAAATTCACTGCTGGAATGATCTTATGTATGACGTCGTGGCCAACTGAAGTTTCTGTGGGTGCTCAGTTTGTTCATTGATCTTTCCCAGTACAGCAAAGAATAGTAATCATACCAGGATCAGGATCTCGAAGCACGCTGGCCACCTGCCACGCAAACTGGCCTGGGGCATCCATAAGTCCACCTTTCAACTTGCACGCACCGATGAGGAGAAGTAGATACACAGAGCCTATGCACGGCAGAGATGTGAAGTTAGCGAAACATCAGGAAAAACATTATTGTCTTTTCCAGATCATATATGCTCTGAAAGGATACAAAGACACGAAAAGGCGCAAAGCCCATAAA
>MPVS01000625.1:2751-13036 GCA_001931775.1 Fomitopsis pinicola | reverse complement strand
GCCATAGTACGTGTGCAAGTCGTTGACAGAGTAGTCGGCGAGCAGCACGGCGTGGGCGTGGGCGTAGATGGAGCCAGTAAGCTTGCACGCGGTGACAAGAGACGAGGGCAGGGCAGCGCGGGGTGCGTCGAACAGAGCCCCATAGTGTGCTGATCGCTATCCTCGCTCTGCGCGGGACCAGCGGCTTCGCGTCGTCACACTTCATGTCGTTGCGGCAGGGGCGACTGCGCCGCGCGGAGGTTTGTGAGGGGCACGTACATGCCGCCCTCCTGAGTCTTCTCGACGAGGCGCGTGAGGATGTACGCGCACATCGAGCATGTCGTGCGCAGGCACACGAGGCATGTGGAGAGCGACTATCGCCTGCGGTGGTTAGTAACTGATTATCGGTGGGGCTGACGACACACCTAATCTTAGCATTTATCCATTTCCTACGTCCGCCCCACGTCCTCCCTGCCCGTCTCCTCCTGTGAGCCCTCCAGGCACGGCCGTATGCGGCGAGCGGGCATGCCCGCAACGTGTGGGTGGCGGGTGCGAAATCGGCTGGGCCAGCAGTGGGTCGAGCGCGTTGACCGTACATAGTTGACCGTCTACAGTTGAGCGTCCCGGTCATGGATGACCCTCAGCTCATGGACGGCGTCTATAGTTGACGGTCAACGGCGTGCCCTTGACGGTCACCGGACGGATGAACGGCCCGACCGGCGGCTGCGGGTCAAGCGCCTACAGCGATAGGCAGAGCTTGGACCGTGTTCCGCATTTGGCTGCTACGCTCACCATTCGAATTCCCGGTACGTGGCCATGCACTGAATCGACGACTATGCCGGCGTAGCTCATATTCATAGCTGCTACTCGGCGAAGACCTCGAAGGAAACCTGTCGCTAAGAGTACAACGCGCGAGATTCAATCTACGATGGCATCCGTCCGAGATGCCCTTGTACAGTGAAACTAAACTCACGTGATACATTGCTGCTCTTTACCATAACTTGACTGAGTGCGATATCAGCCTTACTCTCTGATAAGTTGAGTCGAGATATCTCAGTGTGATATCAGCTTTCCTTTTCGATCAGTCGTGTCGAGATATGCTGAAGGTATAGTGTGACTACCGCATCACACTTACTTCATCATAAAGGAACGCAACATATCGTGAGGATATTGTGTGACATTTGTCACTTTTCCTAAAGCATATTCGATGGCGAGATAGTCAAAGAGATATGGTGTGACAGGTGTCACACTTCTTTCAGGCTACACTGCCGCGAGATAAACGAAGCTCATTGTAATATGCCATCACGATGTTTCGCCCGGGTTTGCGGTGAAGAAACAGAGTGACGCACGTGTCACACAATCTTCAGTATCTCATTACAATATCTCGCGCCCGCATATACAAAACGCGATCATAATACGATAAGCCGATCTGGGCGCGCAATACACTAACTGGGGTTTCCACATTTGCAGCATAATTACACCATATTCCGCCCCATTTTAGGGTGAGCCGCTCCCTGTGGGAGACTGTAGACGGCACCGCTAAGTATTCAGTTCGTCGCGCTATCGTCACCCCGTCGTGCTCAGGCTCTGATCGGCTTGTCCAGCTCGTACGTATGCGCGTCTGCACGGTATCATATGTCCCGCTCGCGCAGGTCCACGCCAATAGCCCTCTAGTACGCGACTGAATCCGCTCGGGTTCTAGGGCTACCCACTGCGTGCTATGTTTGCAGCAGCCTGTACACTGTAAGTACATCCCGGGAACCCACCTGCTGCCTGCCAATATACTCTCGTACGCAATCATCTTTGAATCACCCCGAACTGAATCCAGCCAATCTGCCCGCAGCGGCGCCTGAGCTGCGAAGGCGAAGAACATAACAAACGGCGACTCCGTGCCGTGGCAACACGCGTCCGTGTGGTGCACGTGTTATCTTCCGTTTCCCATTGCACTTTCCTTCAGCTGCGCGCTCGTCACTCGAAGCACGCTTGCTTGTGCGGTCCTCGGCGTCGAACCACGGCCGGCGCGTAGACTCGGTAAGCAGGCAAGAAACTGCTCCGCTCAAGTGTGGGCCTCAGTGACTACGTGCAATAGCAGTCTTGCGGATGTTACGTACTACAGGCGTTGCGTCATCCCGCGTCCCCTCTTCACTAGTACTGTGACGAACATCATTTCGCAAGTTGTAGAACAGCGGCAACAGCCTCCCGGCCGAGGGACGCAGGGGAAGACTTCACCATCCGTGGACAAAACTGCGCACCAGCGTTGGCCCCGTGTCGCTCTCTAGGATTGTCGGGCATGTGTCGTGGGGCGAGTGGTGCTGAACCGCCCTGAGGATGCAGATAACTTAGACAGACATTATTTACAGAATCAAAACGGTGCGCCGCATCCGCCCGATGCGAATGCGCTTCGATCCCTGCGCTTGCCACCGCCCCGGGACGCTATTGCTCGTGGCGCGACCGGCGTGCGTCCGAATGCAAGCTCAAGCAAGTCTGGTTTCTCCACAACGAAGAGGAAGATTCCAGGTCGCGCGCGCGAGGCGCTTGCCGGCAGATCGAAAGCGCCGCAACGGACAGGTGGTCGTCAAGTTCAGGCGGGAGGCCCTGACCAGCTTGTCGTGCACGACAGCGAGTACGCGAGGGGCGTCATGCTCTCTAGCACACAGGTGCGCCCTCAGACCTGGTTATCCGTGCCCTCTGTTGAATGCCTTGTCAGCCACTGGCAGGCGCGATCGCAGGACGACTGCATATCTGCAGACTCCGCCGGCCTTCCCCTGGCCATGTGAATGCTGCCGCGGAGTCAATCGCGGGCAGAAAACGAGGCGCGCCTTCCCGTGTCGAAGAGGCATCGCGTCCGCTATGCAGTCAGTTCAGTGGTTCTCGCGAACAGGGAAGCGCCCGGTGTCGCGCATTGCCGCCGGCCCGCGCACCGCGCACATATGACCTCAACGTGTACACCGACCGTCGAGCGTACACACGCATTACTGCCGTGGGCCGCTTCGCTTGGGTATTTCTTAGGGACGGTTGGGGCGTGGGGGCGAGTTGAAGTGCTGATTTCCACGACTCACAGATGCTGGGGACAACGACGCGCCTGGTACTAGCGGCCTTGGTGGCAAGCGTGCAGTTTGCGCGGGTGTTGGCGTGGGCGGATGACTTGGGCGCAGGGAACAACTGCACCGTCCAGGCGCCGCTGGGCGAGGGGCAGGACGATACCGACCAGGTGTGTACGAAGATCTGTAGAGTAGCACGACGTAACGGTATTCTGCAGATCGAGGCCGCCATTGCCCGCTGCGGGCACTATGGCACGACGACGATCAACGAGGGCGTGTACAACATCACGAGGTGAGAGCTGCCTGCTCTCGTGCATACCTTACGTTTGAACGCGTCTGGTAGGAAGATGATGTGGGAGTTGGTCGAGGCACAGGTCGACTTGCACGGGTACTTGAACGTGCGCGTGCACTGCACAATCACCGCATCGCGGATCGCTGACTGTAGGGCTACGTCAGTTCACCACCGACCTGCCGTACTGGATGAGCCCTGAGAACACCTACCGCGTCGTCTTCGTCCAGGTGCGCCTTCTCCCCACGCACCTCCACCGCGCGTCTGACGCGCCCCACAGGGCCAGGCCTCGTGGTTCGTCGTGACCGGGCGCGACTTCACGCTCGACGCGCACAACACGGGTGGGATCATCGGGAACGGGCAGTACTGGTGGAACTGGTACGGCACGACGAGCCGGCTCGACGGGGACGGGCGCCCTATTGCGTTCACGCTCTGGCGCGTGCTCCGCGGCGTCGTGCGTGGCTTCCGCGTCGAGGGCCAGCCGTTCTGGTGTAACGCCGTCGCGGAGAGCCAGGATGTGCTCTATGACGGGATGTATTGCAATGCGACGAATACGAACCCGGAGTATTATGGGCAGAAGTGAGTGCTGTGGTTGTCTGTGTGTGCGGTATGGTAGCTGACGGGTGGTTGTTGAGCCTCGTTCCCAATACGGATGGTGAGCGTACTTGTTCGCGGGTGGGCAGGGCGACAGCTGACGGGAGGCAGGTATCGATACGTTCCGCTCGGACAACGTCACGCTGCTGAACTGGGATGTGCGTGCCGTATCACCACTGCGTTCGTGCGAAGCTGACGTCTGTAGATCACGTTGGGAGACGACTGTTTGGCGATCAAGGGTGTACGTAGACATACCGGTAATGCAATCTCAGAGCTTACGGAGAACTCCTAACGCCAGAATTCCACCAACCTCTACGCACAAAACGTGACGTGCCGCGGAGGGAACGGCATCGCGTTCGGTTCCCTAGGACAATACCCCAACCTTGTAAGCCATGTTTCACTGAGTGGTACTACCAGTCGACGACTCAGTACTCACCGCCATGGCGTAGTTTGACCGCGTCGAGAACGTGACGCTGCAGGATATACGCGTATGTTGTCAGAGGCGATCCTCGTTCTGTCGCTACCACTAACGATATCTACCCAGCTGCTACATATCGACCCGAAGATCCAGCCTAACATGGGCAGCGCTGTAAGTCCTCGGAGAGGCGGCGCCGTGCAAGCGATTGACCGCGGTCGCAGGTCTACTTCAAGTCTTGGTCGGGCACAACCATCGGACACCCGCCCGACAACGGCGGTGGAGGCCTAGGTATGTTCCCCGCATCTAGACGTGTATACGACGTGAATTGGACGCCAATCATGCACCGGCAGGCCTGGTCTCAAATGTCACCGTTCGCAACGCAGAGCTTCATAACGTTTCCCTCCCTATCCACGTCTACCAGACCAACGGTGCGCACCCGTACGTACTTGTCGTCCCTATGGTTAGCGCCGCATTGCTGAGTTGACATGCACGGGCAGAGGCGACGCACCCTCGACGCTGCAGTTCGAAAACCTGCACTTCTACAACTTCACGGGGACGTCCACCGGTAGCACGAGTGCGCCTGGCGTCCTTCCTCCACGGCTGGCGCGAACTGACGCGGTGGTTTTGTTCATAGTCGTGGACCTCGCCTGCAGCCCCGCTGTCCCATGTGGGGGAATGACCTTCGAGAACATCAACGTCACCGTGAACAGTGGGGCACAGCCGCAATATTTGTGCTCCAACGTCGCTAGCCAGCAGGGCCTATCGAGTACGTGGACCAGCGATCAAACGATGCAGTACATATTGACCTATGAGATGACGCAGATTGCATAACCAGTTCTTGATGTTGTTACATAATAGAACTGCTGATACCGTACTCCGGTTTAAGACTAGTTGACCTCGCTGCAACTCCTGCAGCAGGTACTTTGGTCTATTGAGGCGCACCGAGAGGAATACCTATCGACGGTTTGAGACGAACGAATCTCAGTCTAGCTTAGATTGGGTTTCCATTTTGGACGTTCGACGGCTATCGGACAATCCTTCAAGTTCGTTCTTCAGCCAAGCTAACTCAAACTAGTACTAGTGCCAAACCAGTGCACTACAAGGCCACCGGCGCCGCGACATAGACTTTCTTTCGCAGCTGCGTCCCATCACTTGATCTAGGTTGCTGTGGGAAGAACAACTCTCCAATCCGGGCAAGGCTCACCGCTGGGGTCTCAAAAGGGATGAGCCAGCGAGCAGACCCTTGCGTTGCGAGCATCTTGGCCACCTATCCCTGATTCCTCCCATCACCAACGACCTGGGGTAAGTACTTTCGCAACCTCCCCTGTAGGGGCCGCTAACACGTTGTTATCGATACGGTGCATACACCTGCGGCCATTGCTACGCATATATGCGCGACGACATCCCCGTCGAGATATGGGAACGCGTCATCGACCACCTCTGGGCGAACCCCGCCGCACTCCGCGCCTGCGTGCAAGTCAGCCGNTGTGGTGCCTAATCCGAACCCGCGGTGCGCGCACTCGACCTCTGGCGCGCGGACTGGCGTGAGCCGGGCGCAGGCGCGCGGGTGCTCACGCACCTCGGCGCATTCGCATCCGTAGCAGAGCTCAACCTCTTCCGCGTTGCCTTCCCTAACGTCCCCACATTCGGTCGGCTCGTTGGCGCGCTCCCGCGGCTCAGCTCGCTCTTCGTGGAGGACGTTTTGTTCCGCACGCTCGCGTACGAGCGCGCCGCATTCTACGCGCCGCCGAGCGGATTGAGGGTACTGTGTTTGGACGGCGCGACGGTGCCCCAGATCGTCGATTTCTTGATTGACCCCGCGGACGTACTGCGATCGGTCACGAAGGTCACCGTGGGATGGTTCCAGCCGCTACCAATCGTGGAGCTGAAGAACTGGCGCGTCAAGGAGATGCTGCACGCTGCTGGCGATGTTCTGGAGAACGTCTCGATCTGGATGGAAGGCTTCGAAGTGAATTTGAACTCGGCCATCGCGTCCGAGAGCATCAGTACGTCCTCACACAAACCGTCTGCGGCATATGCAAGTCTCACTGATCCTCAAACAGGGAACAACGTTGATTTGAGGCTGAACACCAACTTGCGGGTCCTCCGCCTCGGGCTGCACATCCGCACGCTCCCCCCACCCGCCTCCGACTCTGCCATCCCAGAGTGCACTTGGCTCCACCACCTGCTCTCAACGGCCACGAGCAAGCAGCTGGCCCTCATCCAGTTCTGGGTGCACCTGCGCGGCCTGCGCGAGGGCGCCCCGACGGACGCCACGCGGCTGCTCGCGATGCTCGCGGCTTTCTTCAGCGCACCCGCGTGCGCGGCGATCGATGCGTTCCTGTGTGAGAAGCAATTCGGTGCGCTCGGGACGGTGCAGGTTGGTGTGTTGTGCGACCACGATGGGCTCATGGTCGATGCGAAGCTCTGGGGCACGCTATTGGCGGAACGCTTCCCGCTGCTTGACAAACGCGGGGTTTTACGGTGAGTGCTTTTTCTCTGGACAGAGGGCAGATTCCGACACACTGAGCCTTACACATATACCCTTGCAGCACACTGGTGGAAGTGAGAATGCGCGGGTGAGACGAGAGGTGGCGATAGTGAGCACCTTCGCCCGGCGGTGGTATGGCTGTATACTGGCCCGTGTGATATGTGTGCGTTGGCATGTACGTATCGGTATTTACTGTACGGGATTGTCTGTAGTAGTAATGTATAGGAGCCGGGAGATATCTCTACCTCGGTGGCTCGCAACTCAGTAAGTTACAAATAATTTGAACACTCTTAGGGCCTTAGCCGTTGCGGTAACCATCCCATTACCTATGATTGTTCTGTGCGCAGTTGCTCGAGCTTGGCACTCCATTCTACGACCTTGGGATGAGCCTTCACCTATTCGTCCTTTCAGTCGCTGTGGTCAGAGATACCTGGAAGGGGACTCGCCTTCCTCGAATCAAAGCCGAGCACTTGCAAACCATTAAGGGTAGCGGCACGCGAGAGCGCAACATAGCTTTGCCCTACACACACGCCCGGTCAGTCTCAGAGCCAGCCCAGCCGGCGGCGCCGACGCACCTTTCTCGAAAACGCGGCCCAGGTCGATCTTGACGCGCTCGATCGTCTGCCCTTGACTCTTGTGGATCGACATCGCCCACGCGAGGACGAGTGGGACCTGCACGCGCCGCGCGAGCAGCTTACCCTCGTTGTCCTCGACGCGGAACTCCTCGCGCCCAAGCAGCACGTTCTCCGTCCCGTGCGCGGTGCGGAATTCCACCAGCGGGAACAGCTCGTCCTCCTTCACGGCGCCCTTCCCCTTCTTCTCCTTGTCCGCACCGAGGTTCTCCTTCCCCGGCGCGCCGAGCGCGGCGGGCGTGCGCCCGTCCGCGCCCACTTGTACATTCCGAACGGTCACGCTGCCGCTCTTCGTCGTACCCGACTCCTGCGATGCCGACTTCGGCTTCGCGCTCGCGCTCGTGCTTTGACTGCCACCCTGGCTCCCCTCCGGCGCCCCGACCGACGCGCCGCACACGCCGACGCTGAAGAACCCGAGCACGCGACCCACACACCCGTTCACGAGGCGCTCGTCGACGTTCTTGACGAGCATGACCTGCGCGTCCGGTTTGAACACGAGCCGCGCGGGGGCGACCATCTGCTCGAGGATGCGAGGGTTGCTTCCCGAGTCGCGCGCGGTGTACTCCCGCACGGGCCCCGGTAGCTTCGCGAGCCGCCCGCTGTTCGCTGCCTCGACTTGCGCGCGGAGCGGGTAGAGTTCCGTCGGTAGAAGCCCGCTGGGGAGCGGGGCGAGCGCGCGCGCGAGAGAGGTGAAGGTCTGCTGGGCCGAGGGGGAGATCGTGCCGCGGCGGAGTTCGTTGAGCAGCCCGACGAAGTCTTAAGTAGGCTGATCAGCACGGCAATAGGGGGGACGCACGACTGGTGAGACTTACGGTCGTCCTTCTGCCTGTAGACCTGGGTAAGTGTGACGATGTGATCAACACAGCGCTGCCATGCTTCGCATTCGAATGCAAAGAAGGGCTCCTTGCCATTCTTCGTGACGGGTGGTAACTGGAAGAAATCGCCAGTAATGACGAGCTGCAACAGACTATTAGTTGGACGTCCTTCAGGGGCGGGCGAGACTGCAGCAAACCTGTATTCCACCGAATGGCTTATCGATCTTCCTCCGTAGCCTGTCGGCCAGAGATGCGAGCAGCTCGAACAGCTCGCCGTCGACCATGGATACTATCGCACACGGTTGAGGGCGCGTCCCAGACGGCTAGAGTAAATCTACCTTCATCAATGACCAGCACCTTTGTAGCCTTCCATCGCTGGAAAGCAGGTTTGCACGTCTTGATGCAGCTGATCTGCCTCTCGATGTTGGTCATTCCCGGCGTTACGGCGCCCCATGAATGAATAGTCATTCCTATATGCAGCAGCATGAGTAAAGACATTCGATCTTCGAGTGCAACGTATCACGACAGCCAGACAAGCCAGGGGTTGTAGAGACGAGCGGTGGCGGCGGATGGGTGTGTGGAACGGGGTTTCAAAGAGCTACACAGGGTGGAGTGCTTTTTATTTTGTATAAATCTAACATCTGCGAGGGCCGGGCCTATGTAGACGAGACTCGTACGTAGGGGGGGATTCGGATGGCAACGGACAGGATCAGGCGAAGCACGTACTTGCTGCCGAGGCAAGAGGTACACTTGAGAGCCGAGGGGGACCAGGATTCCAGAAAAAGGCAGAGAAGATTAGCACGGTCCCCCAGATAATCGCAGCCACCATCCGGCTCTATGCGCGCCAGGTCGCAGTATGCCCATTTCCCCCCACAGCCAGCAGAAATGTAGAGAGAAAGGGAGGTGGAATTAGGGGAAGTAGGGACTCACCACCAATATTAGAGGCAGCCATGCCTGTGCTAGCAGTGACAGACACGACTTCAGGTTTCTTCGCATGCTTGCGGCGCAAGGCGGATATGATGGCCCTTAACAGCAAGCTCTTTCCAGTGCCTCGACGTCTCAATGGTAGGTAACCGGGTATGCAGAGTAAATCGTCGACGCTTACCTGCAGCACCAGTGAAAAAGACATTCTTTCCCTCCTCTACCACCATCCGGAGTACCTTCCTTTGCTCGTCGTTCAACGCCACACATTCTCGGGTGCTGGTGTTTTTCTCCGATTCGGGTTTCGAGCCACTTGTCACGGGTACCTAAAAATATTCAGAAAATCTCCATCAAAGCCTCTTGTAGGGGGACGAAGGCTGGCTTACTTGCGGTGAGAAGAACGTATCGAGTGTCGTCCGTGGCCGTTTAGCATCCTTCTTTGCACCGGAACCGCTGGCGACATCTCCAGCCGACTTTCGTTTCTTCGGGGCCGTGGTCGCTGTCGTCGAAGTCGTGGCCGTCCGCGCCATCTGGCCTGCGTTGTGTGCCAGTGGTCGTTGTCGTTGAAAGAGCAGACGCCGGGCGAGATAACCGGAACGCGTCGAGCCACACGTCGACGCGTCAGTCACGTGCTGTTGCTAGTTGCCGTTTCTGGAATACTCTTTGTTTCCTACGCCGCCCTTGGGCTCGTTCCCATCCGTTCTGGCGATCAAAATTCAAACTCAGTCGCAGCACTCCTCACGTTCGCCAGAACGGCTGGGCGAATTGGGCGCCGTTTACCCCAGTGCCCCCGTGGGAACGGGGACTTAGCGAAATCGCGTGTTTGTTGCTTGAGGAATGGAGTGGTATGAGTGGCTATCCGTACATGAAACATAGAGACAATGTCATTAGACACCGAATTCGAAGTCATCTACACGATCAGGATCGAGTGCTACGTCGCCCGGCAAATCCAACGAGAACATACGCTCCAAGGGCTCATCATTGCGTGTCTCTTCGTCACCGCTCTCGGTCCCTTCATCAGAGCTCGAGGCTTCACCATGCTCCGAGCCGGCGACATTTGGCTGCTCGTTGGATTGATGCAGGCCATGCTTGGGGGTCGAGGGGT
>MPVS01000623.1:0-10054 GCA_001931775.1 Fomitopsis pinicola | reverse complement strand
AGGATTATTGTCCACTAGTGGACAGATTTGAGCCCATCTTGTATCCACTTTGGACCATTTTCAATCCTTATAAACTGACAAAGACGCCAAGGATGGTATGGCGATCAAAGGCCCAGCTCTACCACCGCTGCCTCAGATGGCGCAACTACCCAAACAACTCGGCGAGGTACTCACCACCACCACAATCCACGTCTACGACCGCCCATGGTGCAGAGGACGACTCGGAACGCTGTGGGTCGCAGCGACAAGGCCACACCGACTTGTAGGAGAAGGAGACCTGATCAGGCTGACCGCAAACCTGGATCGGAGGACAGGCTTTGGACGACTTACGCAAGTAGTCGACATCGATAAGCACTGGGTCACGTTCAGTATCGCAGGAGCCACACCACGAACGGGAGTGAGGGTACCTCTACCTTGGGCCAAACTTCCCCTAAGAGCCGCACTCGCACACGCAACAACGTACTCCTCCCTAGAGAACATACCGCCACACTTGGACTTCCGCCACATCACAGCATTCAGAAACCCGCACGTGAACCCGTACCGGACGGCTGAACTCTCTCCGGCGGGGGGAAGTCGGGCCGGGGCCCAACCACGTGATACAGACGGAACGAGCCGGGACCAGCGGGCCAGCACAAGACCCAGCCCCGAGGGCCCAGCCCAAGCAGCACAGCAACCAGCACCGCAACAAGCACAACACCACGGCGGAGACTCGGAAGCTAGCTGACGCCGACGCCCAAGTGTCCAAAGTGCCGAGGCGGCGAGTTGGACAGCCTGTCACCTAGAGTGCCCGCAGCAGAACCCGACAGTTTGTAGTCCCACTCACGACCGATCCTCCCATCTTTCCCGACACGCGCCCTGGAAAGTGACGAGCCCTCTATCCCCTACCCAGCTACGCGACAGCTACAGCACAACCGCATGGAACGAGAACGGACGGCGAAACAAAACTATTGGCCCGCCTAGCAGCCACCATTACCGCCAGCGCGACGAACGAGGCACGCATAACCGGAGCAAGCAAACCCAACCCTGCACGGAGACAGCACAGCTACCCGACGAAGGCACCCACAGAGGGAGAGCCCGACGAACTAGAGGAGAAAGAGGACCTCGGCAGGAGAAGCGGAATGTACAAAAGCACGACGAGTCGGGGGCAAAAGTCACGATCAGACCGACACCTCCAGTCCTCTGCAACGTGACGACCAACTCTCTAGCTTTCCTATCTGAACTCGCTGCTGACGACATGGCCCCCCGCCAGAACCAACCACGCCGCACCCGCTCGATGGGCAAGCCGACGTCTCCGACTACAGGAAGCAACGGGGACAGCGCCACCGGTCAAAACCCCCCCACAGAGCCTGAGATAACCACGCAGACCACCGAGGCCGCCGTGCCACAATCGTCGGCACCGGAAGGCGCGACGCACACGGTGGAGCAGGCACAGCAGCAGAGGCCCGGCAGCCCATGTGAGTAGCTACGGGACACGCGCGACACGAGCCTCCCTGACAATCCACACAGTGTACGCCGATGTTACCGCCGGCCGTGCCTCCCCAGGCCCTGCGGGACCGCAGGGACTGCAGCCAGGGACGGATGCCGCGACAGCGCCACCCCACCCCCCGCATACGCCGGAACTACGCCCAGTGATGCTAGGTCACGATGAGGACGTCACCGACATGCAGCTGGATGGCTCTCTTAGCCAGCTCATCGCCACAGCACTGGACGCCGGGGACACAGGCACGACCACACCTACAGGGCCCCCCGAGCCGACGACGGCGGTGGCCACCGCTGAAGAGGACAACCCGTTCTTGATGCCAACCGCGCCCTCGGCACCGCCGCCTAAGAAACAGGCAGCCAAGGGCGGAGCAGCGAGCAAAGGTAAAGGAAAGGGCCCTGCCCGGCTGAAGAAAAGAGGCGGAGTAGGCAAGGGACTCCCGTCCACCAGCGGTAAGCCGGAACCTGCACCCGCAGCCCCCGGCATCCGGTCCACCAGCGAGGCACGAAAACGCCGCCGAGTGACGGACGACGTGGAGGACGGCCGCGGCGAGCCGCAAAGCAGTGACCGGGTCCAGAACCCCCAGGGCCACTCCTTCGCGCAGACAGCCACGACGGACACCGCGATGTTTGGAGACGAGGAACCGAGCGCGCCGCGTACGTACTGTTCACAAGCCAACACCCACGCACATACCACTGACGCCCAACCCGCCAGATCCGACCGCGTCCACCCCCCTACACTGGCTGAGCGGGGGGAGGCACACCTCGGCGGAAGACTGGCATCAGGAAGCAGACGAAGCCCTGGAGGCTCACTGGAGGGGCCGAGAAGCGGAGTACCAAGCGCAACAATACTTCCAACCCGAGTTTGGAACCACCATGCAGAGTACGCGAACAACGCCCTCGAGTACAGGATACAGGCTGACAATGATACTTGACGCACCAGGCCGGAGCACAATCGCGAGCGCGAACCCATGGGCGCCGCTAGACCCGGACCGGGAGCAGCAGAGCGAAGTACAACCGTCAGCAAGCCAGAGGCGCCCCCCGGCCAGCGTAGAGCCCCACGAACCAGGGACAGGTGGACGAAGCGCGAGCGGCTCGGGAACACGCCGCACCCGCGACGAGTTCGAGGCCCGTATCTCAGGAGGTGCACCAACGGGCATGAGCGAGGAACACACCCAGGCGCCGTACCTGCGATCGCCGACGCCGGACATCTTGGCAGGCATGTACGCCGATCGAGACCCAATGGACGTAGGGGACGAAGCTATGGTGGTAGACGAGATCCCTAGGCTCGACCCCCACCCAGCCCCCAGTGTCAGTCAGCACCTGCGAGGCCACCGCGGCACCCCTACCTCCTGCCCTCCGATGCGCCGAGCGTCACCTGAGTCCCGCACCACGCGTATCCCCCGCTTCACGCGTCGCATCGCCACAGATAGGCCGCACCAGATAGGCCGCGACTCCTCGGTGTCGGGTTCAATCACAGAGCAGGCGCGCAGGCTCGACGAGCAGCGAAACAGAGCCGCTGCCACAGCAGGGGCCTCGGAGGCAGCAGCCCACCCACGCACGGCAGCGGGGGGCCCCCCGCCACCGCCGCCGCCGCCTCCGGCCGGATCGCTAGTCCCCTGCACGCCGCTACCCCACGGAGGACGACTTCAAGCCAGGGCGCAAGGAATACACATCGCCCCCACGCCGGAGGGCGGGTGGCCCCGCACAGCCCAGCGCGGCTTCACCTCCTGGCGTGATGGCCAGTGGTCGACACAGGCAGACGCATGGCAGAATGAGGAGGGGACCGTAGCATTCATTCACTTCCCAGCCCACGGGGCACAGGACGCGGGCACGCAGGAACGTCTGGACCTAGCGCAACTGGTCCTGAGCACCAACTACCACGTCGACACGGCTCTCCTACGGTTCATCTCTAGCATCCCGCAGTCCGCCGGTACGCGACGTGCGAACTCGCCGCCCACCTATGTGGTGGTGCTCGGTCTCGACGAAGTCACGCTGGCACGACTGGAAGGAGAAGGCTGGATATCAGCGCCAGACGTCACATTCCGTGTCGAGAACCTGCGCGACGTACCTCCGAACTACCTAGGGGCCTTCCGACATGCAAACCGCTTTGGAAGCCGGAATGAGGCAGCAATCACGGCAAGTATGCAGAACATCATCCGCAACAACGAAGCAGCCGCATCCTCGCTACGCAGCATCATTGCCCGTGACATCGCGGCCGAAGGACGCTGGAGACCATACCCTGCGGACGCAGTGTTCGAGCACGTCGTACGATCCCTCCGTGCCAGCCCCATCCGGTACGAGAACCGCACGGGTGATGCGGAGATGCTGGTGAGAGTATATATGGACTCACCAACAGCAGACGCGGCCGACTGGGCCGCCTTCAGGGCGATCATCATGGGGCTGCAGTACGGAGACGCACTGACAGGCCACCCGATGCCCTTCACAGGCACCCTCTGGTGCGCACTCTGCCACAGCCACGACCACCCACTGATCCTATGCACGCTCCCCGGAGCCACGGGATGGAACGGCCCACAGCTGTTGTACCACACCCTCACCAATGCCCCCCGACGCCAGGAGCAACGAGAGGCAAGGGGGAGACGGGGCGGTAACAGCAGAGGCAGAGGTGGCAGCCGCGGCCAACGTGGACGAGGCCTCGGGGACACCCAACACGACCACCTCGGGCGCCGCAACCACGATAGCGACGGCAACGACGGCGCCGCCGCAGGCACCTCTGCTGCTCATGGAGGAGGCCCCAACGTCGGCTACTGGAGCTAAGTAGCACACGACGCCCCGGGCGGGCCACAAGTGAGTCCCACGCCCGCCCAGCACAGCCCGGCTACGGGAGACTGGAACCATCGGCCGTTCCGCGAACCCGCACGGGCACACGCACGCACGCACGCATGGTAAGAAGACTGCTACGACTCCACCTCCCCTACGATACGATACGACCGGCCCTATTATACGCACGCACATGCATCTTGTACCCAAGGAGTGGGAATTGATTTGCTTCGTCTGGATTCGCATGGTCACGTCTGGAGGAGCCCGCGTACTAAGTGAACCTATGCCCAGTACGGCGAGGGCACCATTACACACGGTTGCACGAACACGACTGCACCGGATACCCTTTGAATACTAACTCACACGAGGAACCTCCGGCGACCGCCCACATTTACTGACCGCTTGCGGGACAGGAAAGCGCGCGCCGAAGGCAGACTCACATTAACCACTAGCGTGGGCGCTCCTAGACTCGCCCACAGGCCGAGAGGCTGAAGTCTTCGCCCTTAAGGTAGGGCTATGGCATGTCACCTGAGAAGCCCAGGAGTGGCTTCCCCGTCACGCGGATCGTTGTAGCGCGGCGGTGCATAGCAACGGCGAACATACACATAACACACACCCCCCCCACGGACGCAAACACAACCCATGGTACACCCCTCCGCTCGACTAGAGTAGGGAGTGCCCCCTCTGCTGGCATCCCCAACGAGGACAGACGAACGGAACACGGAAGCAGGGCGACCAGCGGGTCAGAGAGCACAGCAGGCTCCCGACCCGCCGGCCGGATAGCTAGCCCATTAAGGCCAAGGGCCCCGCCACGCGCGCCCCGGCGGCGTGGGGCGGAGACCAACGGCCTCACCAGGCCACAAGCAGCGAGAGCAGCAAGAGCAAGCGGCAAGAAAACACGCGCTAACATTAAAGTCGGCACGCTGAACATCAGCGGAAAGGGTGACCTATACAGCGCCGACAACAACAAATGGACGGCAGTAAATCAACTTATGAGGGAGAAGAAGCTGGGAATACTAGCCCTCCAAGAGACGCACCTGACAGACGACGACGTCCACACCATACACGACCTCTTCGGCCGAAGGCTGAAAGTCCTGAACTCTCCAGACCCGACGAACGCCACGGCCGCACGCGGCATAGCCTTCGTCCTGAATAGAGAGCTGGTCGACATAAAGAGCGCGTCAATGAGCATCCTCATACCAGGGAGGGCAGCCTCCCTAACAATGAAATGGCACGCGGAGAAAGACATATCCCTGCTCAATGTCTATGCACCGAACGTACATACAGAGAACGAAGCGTTCTGGCAGACAATACAAACGCACTACGACGCACCGACAAGTAAGAGTCCAGACGTAATACTCGGAGACTTCAACATAGTAGAGGAGGCCATTGATCGCCTACCAATGAAGGACAGCCCCCTCGGTCCGAGAGAAGCTCTCCGAGCAATGCTCACGCAGCTCCACCTGCACGACGGCTGGCGTATCACGGAACCCACAACGAGGGACTACACATTTCCCCAGAGAACCAGTGCAACGCGCTCGAGACTTGACAGGATATACCTGCCGACGGAGCTACTCAACCGCTCATTCGAGTGGGACATATCATCCACACTGGTGCCGACTGACCACAGACTTGTCAGCGCCCGCCTCACGACGACCTCAGCGCCGTTCCTTGGCAAAGGCCGATGGACGATGCCGCTTGCGCTACTAACGGACCAAAGCTTCATAACGGAAGCGATACGGCTCGGAGAGATCACGCTGAAAAGGATTGAGGAGTGCAATAAGCCGGGCACGCGTTCCAACGACACGAACCCACAACTCACCCTCAGCGAGTACAAGGCAACGATAAAGACGCTGGCTCAGAACATACAAAAGTCGAAGTCGCCGAAGATCCAGGCCGCTATCGACAAGCTCCAGGACAAGCTAAGCACTCTGCAGAAGGACCCGGGGCTCTCCGGCAACACTGAGACACAGAACGAAGTGTGCTCCATCCAAGAGCGCATACTCGACCTCGAGAAGAAGAGACAAGGCCTTGCGCGACTGACGGCAACCACGACCTATGCAAGGAACGCGGAACGAGTCAGCAAGTACTGGTCCAAGATTAACAAAGAGAAGTCACCCAGAGACCTCTTCTTTGCCCTGAAGAAGGAAGGCGACGGCGTGCCCGAGTATGAGACCCGCTCGGACCACATGGCAGAGCTCGCACGGAACTATCACGAGAAGCTGCAGCTCGACGGGATTGACCAAGAAGAAGAGACGTTGGACCGTACCAAGAGCATGGCAGACGCCCTCACACATGCAGAAGCAACGCTGTCGACCGCTAGCGCGACGCACCTGCGGCTGGGGATCACGAGGGGAGACGTCGAGCTCGCGCTGAAAAAGTCAGCCACAGGAAAAGCCGCAGGTATCGACGGGATACCTTATGAATTCTGGACCACCCTGAACACGAAATGGAGCCTCACCACGGAGGAGACAAAGGCACCCCGCTTCGATTGCCTCACACTGCTCACGGAAGTGTATGAAGACATCGAGGGCCATGGCACGTGCGAAGCAGCAGGCTTCGCAGATGGATGGATGTGCCCCCTGTACAAGAAAAAAGACCGCCGTGAGATAGCCAACTACCGGCCCATCACTCTCCTGAACTCCGACTACAAGACTTACACAAAGGTCCTCGCAATGCGCCTGGCAGATGTCGTAAAGGAGATCGTACACCCAGACCAGGCGGGATTCATACCAGGCCGCCAGATCACCGATCAGACACAGCTCTGCAGGGTCATGATCGACTACGCAGAAGCTACTGAAGAGAATGGTGTGTTAGTAGCCCTCGATCAGGAGAAGGCGTACGACAAAATCGCTCACGACTACCTATGGGTGGCACTAGCCGCCTTCGGCGTCCCGGACGAATTCATCGAGCGAGTCAAAAGCCTGTACCAGAACGCGACCACGGTCGTCATACTGAACGGCGAGTCCAGCAGCCCATTCCGAGTCACCCGCGGGGTGCGACAGGGCGACCCGCTCTCCTGCCTCATCTTCGACATTGCCATCGAACCGTTAGCATGCGCTCTCCGAGCGTCCGACCTAAAAGGCTACCGCCTGCCGGGGACGGCACGTCGCCAGATCGCGTCGCTCTTTGCCGATGACACGTCCACCTTCCTCGCGAGCACAGACAAGTGGGCCGACCTGTGGGCCATCATCCTAAACTGGTGCAAAGGATCAAGGGCGCGCTTCAACAAGGACAAGACGGAGGTGATCCCGATAGGCACCCTAGTGTACCGCGACAGGGTCAGGGCCAGCCACAGCATAAGCGGCGACGCGGGGAGCGAGGACGTCATACCTGACGCCATAGAAATAGCACCGGAGGGCAAAGCCATCCGGATCCTAGGAGCGTGGGTCGGAAATGGGGTCGACCAGATCACCACATGGGCTCCGGCATTGCAGAAAGTCGAAGTCTTCCTAGAGCGATGGGGAAGATGCCACCCCACCCTTTCCGGGAGAAAGAGCATAGCCCAAATGGGGCCAGGGGGCATCACGCAGTACCTGACCGCTGTGCAGGGAATGCCAAAACCGATAGAACACTCACTGAATAAGATGATCCGCAGCTTCATGTGGAATGGTGCAAAGGTGTCCCCAGTGAATAGCGACACCCTCAGCCTCCCAATCTTCGAGGGCGGCCTGGGACTATTGGACATTGAGGCCAGGAACGAGGCGATTGACCTGGTCTTGGTAAAGAAATACCTTGACCTCTCGACAGAGCGACCCACGTGGGCTTGGGCCGTCGATGTGCTGCTCAGTCTACACGTAACGTCAGACGCGGGGGCGATAAACAAGAGCACGCAGATTAATACCTTCCTCCAGAGCTGGTCACCAGCGACCGGGGCGCGATCGGGCTTGCCCGCGTATCTGAAGCAGATGCTGAAAACCGCGAGAAAGTACCACGTCAGTTTTGCGGCCATTAAATTGTCTAAAAGGAACAAACACAAACTCCCGATCTGGTACCACTTGGGGGCAGTGAAGAAGTTGCGCTCGATGAACAACTCCCCGGCTGGAAAATGCCTCAGAGAATCGCATGGAGTCCGGGTGGTAGCGGACCTCCTCCCTCTGCGGGAGCGGCCCTGCCTGCCCAGCAGAGCGGGCCGACCTGCCATAGCCACCAACTCCAAATGCGACTGCGTCGCGTGCACGCGCGATCGCTCCCTAGGCTGCGCGAACCCTCAACGTTGTGCAACCTACGCCGACAGTCTGATAGACCAGATCCGCCCCAAGTGGCACCTGGATAGAGAGCCACCGCACGACGGCCTGTTGCTGACATCCAGGAGAAAGGACAAGAACGAAGCGGCGCTGGGGAAGAACGAGGACCTTGTGTTTGACCCCTCAGTCACCAGTGATGAGCCGCTGGAAGAATCTTTCCGCGCATTTGTGGACCCGAGTGTGCACGGCCAGCCGCCTGCAATAAGGAAGCGGCCGGGACGGCCGGTGCCCCAGGAAGCCTGCACGATCTATGTCGTAGACCACCCTCCGAACCCGATTCCAGGCAGGGGTCCGCTCCACGACGGGACTGGACTCGTAATGTGCACAGGCGCAAGCAACTGGCAGGCCTACGTGGCCATCGACAACACACGGATGAGGGCTGCTGCCGGGAGCGGAATCGTAGCCGCCGTGATACATGCGCTCACGCGCCTTCCGAAAGATATCCCGCTGCACGTAGTATCCGGGACGTCGGTACTACGGACATTCCTATTCAAGCTTCGCCAAGAATGGGAGGACACAGGTTGGGAGGGGGTGCAGGGAGCCCTATACATACAATCCCTGATCAACCAGCTAAGACAACGGTGTGCAGCGACAACCTTTGGAGCGGGTAAAGGGGAACACAGCGCCCCGCTGGCCCGGGCCCGGTGCCGCTTCGAGGATGTGCAGGCATCAGGCGCACAGCCACACACTGTCACCCCGGAGAAGGACATGGCGTTCGAGCTCTCCGGGGCGAAGCTGAGCAGGCTATCGCAGGCCCAAGCGTACCACTGCATACGGGAGGGGAAGGCGCGCACGGCGCGCCCAGCCACGGAAAGGCAGATACAGAAAGTGCTGGCCAACATCAGGAGCGACGGCCACCCAGGTGCGACGCAGGACGAAATCTGGACAGGCATCCGCCACAAGGACATCCAGCGCAAAATAGTTGACTTTCTGTGGAAGGCACTACATGACGCCCACCGAGTCGGACACTATTGGTCGAAGATCCCCGGGCTCGAAGGCAGGGAACGGTGTACTCACTGTAACGAGGTGGAGACAATGGAACACATCCTTGTCGGCTGTAGGATATATGGCCAAGCCGCGGTATGGGCCCTGGCCGAGTCCCTTTGGACAAAGAAGGGGCTGCCCTGGAAGACAGTCAGCTTTGAGGATATCTTGGCAGTAGGAGTGAAGGCAACGAACGCGGCAGGTGCTATGACGTCGCCCCCGCAAGCACGCCTGTGGCGGGTATTGATTTCGGAGAGCGCACACCTGGTGTGGCGCATGCGCTGTGAACGGGTAATCGGCCATGACGAGAGCATCAGGAAAACCCCATTTTCCTTAACTCAGCACAACCATACATATATTATCTTATTATCACATAAAGGTACCTGGGACCCATATGGAATGTTCCAGAGCATGGCTGTGACTGAATAAGCTTTCCTTAGTAGCAATATGCATGCTTTTGCTTCTCTCAGCATGGATAATGTCAATGCCTCCCACATGTTCACTTAATTGAATGCCTAATTGTGCAATTCCAACATTCTACTATATGTCAAGTTGTGTGAAGC
>MPVS01000622.1:1564-14859 GCA_001931775.1 Fomitopsis pinicola | reverse complement strand
ACTAGTGAACAATAAATCAGATTAAACACATTACTTGTGTAACATGATTATCAAGTGTTGTTGATCATCCAGTGCTAATCCTAGTGTTATGATCCATAGTCTGGATTATCCATCACTGCTCAATTGTGTGCTCAACTGGGATAATCATGTATAATATCCATATGGACTATCATGACATGGTCTCATCTGGTACAATACCAGATTAACCATGCTGAGTATCCCTTCAACCAGCATAATATCAGATTAGCCATGTTAAGCATTCTACCCCTCATATCATATTGTATAATCCCAACTGAGTGGTTATGTATGATATTTATCATGGATCATCCAAGATGATCCATATATTATCTATACTTAGTCAGTCTTCAACCTGATACAGAGATCAACACTTATTAGTGGAGGATAATCAAAGTCTACACTGGTATTATCCTATATTAGGTGCTCCTCAGTAATCATATCAATTGGTATCATCCTTGATCATCATCATTGGCCTGATACAAGGGTCAACACTCATTAGTGGGTGTTCACCCTGTATAAACTTGGCTCAGTCATTTGATCACTGAGTATCATTCCATATAATCTATGTTGATCTTAATATCATGCAGTTCAATCCTTGTTCATCCTGGGTTATTTGCTTAATGTAAGATGTTCAGCTGTTCAGCATACAGTGTATGTTACAGTGCAGCACTCTAATTTCTAAATCTGCATCCCTCATATCCGCATTAGACTGGATCATAATCATTATATCCACTCTTTCCTGTGTGATCTCTATATTCATCATCGATCAAATCCTCTTAGGGACTCAATCCTACTGCATGATATGGACTTACACTGATCATCTGGTCAACACTGTGTTATTGCCATTCTCAGCATCCCGTGTATGCACATCTGAGACATCTGATACAGTATGAATTGCATATCAGTTAGGGCTTACATTCATGAGAATTCAATGAGCTAAGTATCCTTGGATATATTATACTTGTATGAGCACCATAGTCAGAGGCATGCATAGGGAACAGGGTCTGCGGATTGGATGGAAACATTGACGATGATGATGACGACGAGACTGATGTGTGTACTGGGACAGCAGGTTGTGGACGGATAGCGTGTGGAGATTGCGCGGCAAATCGAGAGCGAAGATACGAGGACTAGGGATTAGAGAAACCATGTAGTGGAAATATGGAGCACTGTTCAAACCTCCATCCTGCCTTCGAATACGTTGGTCCGTGGCAGCCGGACGAGCGGACGCCTTGACCTCGCGAGCGACCCTTGCGCGCTCACGCTCCGAGATAACGTGTACTTCTTCACGCCAGTCGACCGGGGGCTCCACCTCCGCGCCAGAAACTGCGACCCCGAGGCCGCGCAAGACTTCCTCAAGGCGCACGTCCGCGACGAACGAGACTTCCTGGGTGTTGCCCTTGCCGGAGCCGGTGGTGAAAGACGAGGAGCGCGTGAAGCCCTTGCGCCCGCTCTCGGAAGGGTACCCGGCATGCTGCCGCCACCGGTTGGGAGCACGACCAGCCCGATAGTCTCCAGCCCTAAGTGGTCCGCGAAGTCGCTGTGGGACACAGGCGTGAGAACAAGTCGCCCCACTATAGCCGAATAGAAAGCGTGAAGGTGAGCAGCATCGATGTTGTCGTGGCTCGCCGTGGCGTGCGCTTGACCGGGGAACGAGAGGTCTTGTGCGGCGAGCCAGCTGCGACAGGATTTGAGAGAGTGAGACCAGCATCGGCCCGCTGACGAGCAAGAACGAGAGCCAACAGAGCGAGACGCTGATGGAGCCCAAGTCTACGGACCTTCTCAACCATCTCGCTCGCAGGACACGACAGGCCGCATCCCAGATAGAACTGTCCCTGAAGTCGAAGGCTGAGCCTTCAGCGCGGCAAGGATGTTGGCAGGGGTGACGACCGGGCTGGGAGCAGAGATAGGGTCGTCCGATGTGACTTCCGCCAGAGCCAGGTCGATGGCGCCACGGAGCACCTCAAAGGTGGCGCGAACGTCGCCAGTCTGCGACGCGGCCTTCTTTGAGAGGAGGGTAGGCGTTGAAATCGGCAGGAATTGCTTGATGCGGTCAACGCAATCAACGTCGTCGTAGAGGGGCGCGAGGCGGGATGAGATGATGTGCGACAGCTGCTGGGGACCGTACGGCGCGAAGACCTGTCAAAACTGCCTGACGTGCCTTAGTTCCTGGCGGCAGCAGCAGCAACTTGTCAACGTGTGCGTGTTGGCAATACCGACGACGCGTAGTCGTTCGCTGAGGGTCTGGGCGAAAGTGAACAAAGGCAGCAGAGAGGAATCGTCAGTGACGGCGTGATCCAACTCGTCGAGAACAACGACGCTAAGGAAATGGTAAGCTCAATCATGGGAGACAACCGCAACGAGACACACAATTTGATGTCCTTCGCTGTGAGCAAGCGCTGGACGCGGTCTCCCTCAACTTGCGTGTCCGGCGACCTTGAACGCGTTCCTCGTCGATAGCTTCGGCGAGACTATGCCAGACAGCATCGACACTCTTGACTGCCATGCAGTTGATCAGGGTGGCCCGAACACCGTTGGCTTCAAGGTTCCCACGGGACACCCGAAGGACGTCGTTGACGAGAGCCGTCTTGCCCGTTCCCGGCGAGCCAGAAATGTACAGCGATGTGTGGTCCTGCTCCTCTCCAGCGAGCAAGGAGGCGATGAATGATTCGATGACCGTACGCTCCTCGGCACGACCCGTCATCCCCGTGACGCCGTTGGACGTCGCACGCAACAACGCGCGAACGCGCACATGAAGAGGAAGGAGGGCCGACGGAGGCGACGGAGGTGGAGTCGACAGAGAAAGGCTATTGAAGGAGGTGGAGGGCGTGCGGGGAGACGCGGGGAGATCGGTTGAGGACGTAGTCCGTCGTGGCGCTGGAAAGCGGTCAGATACGTGTCATCACCTGAGTGAAGAGAAACGGCACATACTGCGTCGAGGAGAGATCGAACTCTCTGTGCTGGATCGCCGTACGCGCCGCGATGGCGTCCGATTCAGCACGGTGAAAACTATCGGGGGAATGTTCTCCTTATTTCCATCCCCGTCTAGAAACGAGGTTGTGGTCCGCGGCCGCTTGGGGTCCGGGCTTGGATCAGGCGTCGGAAGGGCGACACCGTCGTCGCTACGGTGCATCGACCGCGGCGTGGCCTGTATAACGGATGAGGGTCAGATATAGAGACGGTCGGTGGCCGGCCAAGGCCCGCTCAACTTGTACGACCACTAAAGTGGTGTACAGCCTCGACAGACGTCGCACGCGTAGGTGGGCCATCCAAGGATGGAAAGGGGAGATACGTGGGGGATGGGATGGCACCGATTCACCACTGGTTAAGACTCACCTCATGCAACTCATACATCACGTCTCCCTCCAGCCTACGCTCGCAGCCCAACCATTCTCACGTCCGGCAACTTCCTCACGATCGCGCGGCGGTGGTAGCAGTGTCGTCAATCTTCGTGTCGTCGCCCTTGTTATCCGTCGAGCCTATGATCTATTCCAAACCTTGAGTAAACTTCGTCGGTAGGTGAGCCGTACTTACACTAGAGTAGTCCCATTTCTCCCCGGGATCCTTCCGCGCCTTCGCGAAAGCCGCCGCACACTGACTTCCGAGCTTGCGATACATGTCGGCTTTCTTCTTTGCGTACGCTTTGGCGCCGTCGCTGAGGTCAGAGCTCGCCGTACAAGCGTCCCACGAGACAGCCATGCTCTCGAAACCGAGGCACGCCCTCTTGAATTCCGCATGTAGCTTGTTGATCTCTTCCTTGACTCGAGTCATGTCTGCGCGTGCGCGAAACCACTGCACCCGGTCCACTGGTCGCAGATGATAAGTCAACATTGTACAAGAGACAACTGTGGAAAGGAGCGACTCACCTTCTAGCTGCCAGGCGTCCGCTTCGGCTGGTGACGTCCACGGAGGCACCACAGTCCATATCCACGCACACTCCTCACGACTGTCCCCCTGCTGTCGCGGCACACGCCAATTCTTGCTCTTCAGGTCGTCCTTGAGGCTAATACTCTTGAGTACATCCGACGGCTCCCCATCGCTGAGAGCGATGAGGCGATCGCGGTTGTAGTTGTATAGCTGAGCGAGCGAACGCGTCCGTGCTGCTGCAGCCGAGACTTGTTTTTGTGACCTAGTATTGTCCTTCTGGCCCCGAGCGTGCCTGCGTTTGTCGACGAGGAAGGCGCCTTGATGGTTGATTGACTGCTTGACGGCATCCAACAAGTCATAGGCGTGGCCGACACGGATACGGCGTTCGAAAACCGCAAGGGAATCTAACCCTAGCTCACGCCGCTCAGAGGTGGAGAAGTCGGACGGGAGAGCGAGCGGCTCATCTTCCGGTGAGCCCGCAGTGGCGCCATCGTCGTCTTCATCGTCCGTAAGGTTTTCAAGATCGCCGTCGTGTCCGTCTACGTCGCCGGAGTCAGGGAAGTCGATGCCGGGCATGATGGTCCGCTGCATCTCTCGCCATCTCTCCAACTCCCGCTGTAGCAGCCGCCGGGCCGGTAGTACCCCAGCCAATTCGGAGTCTTCATCAGATTCGTCGTCGCCTGCACCGGCTCCCTTTGTCTTGAGCTTGACACGGAGCTCAAACCTAAGCGAGGCTGACGTTAATTCATGTACGATACTGTACGTAGATAACTTACTGTTGTTGTTCAATCTCGAGTCCCTTCTTAAAGTAGTTGGTCGTGCCCAATGGCACACTGTTGGCAGCGGCCTCCGTGAAGCGACCGGACGGGGTTATCTCAAGCTTCAATAGCTCTTCGTAAGCCTTCCCTGCGTTCGGCACTGACTGCGGCATCAACAAGCCAGGCTGAACAAACTAGCAACAAGCCATACCTTTCTTCTCGTCTAACATGTAGACCGATTGTACCTTGTCGTCCCGTTTTTTACCCTTCCGCTTCACTTTCTTTCGCCGTACCAAACGCGACGGTGCTCCATCGGATGGGTCCAGTTTGGATTCTAGCTTCTTCCATCGCCCAGCAATATTGAGTTCGCGATAACGATTCTATGACAACACGTCAGTGCGTTGAGCGGTCAGAAGAAGATGCTGTACATACTTTCACAGTCTTGGTACCAGAATTGTCTGTCAGACGGCGGAGGGCTTCGAAGTAGTCGTATGCGCCCTTTTTCGAAGATAGGAAATGAATGTCCCATTGGCGCAGTAGGTCGAATGTGAAAGCGCTTTCCGGACGCTCCAGGGTCGCGGGAAACAAACCAGCTCGGAGTAGTTGAGAGACGGTATCAGGCTGATGAGGACACCAGCACTGGTGAATGGGGACACGGTGGATGCCGTTCGTATGGGTTACGGTATAGGTGATGGGACGCATGGCGCCTCGGATGAAGGGGCATTGATGGCCGTTATGGCTGAGAAAGAGTACGAAGTCCAGGTCGCCGAGGTCTCGTTTCTCCAAAAATCGGCCGTTCCACACGTCGACCCAGTGAAAAGGAGACAGACGATGCGAGGCGCGGAGGCAATTTGGGCACTCAAGACGCGCTTGGAGACAGTCCCGGCAACGCACTGTGGCCTCCCGTTGACCGCAGTGACACAGCAAACCCACGCCGATTGGAACCTCGCCCAATAATACGTCCTCCAGGATGCCAGCGAACCGGCCCTCCCATTCCTTGAGAACCTTGGAAACACCACGCTAGAAGCGCAAATTAGCGGCCGTACAACGTGGTGGAGCTGAAGACATACCTTGACTTTCCGCGCTTCACTCCCCTTCAAAGGATCCGCTGGCAACGCCTCGGGAGGCTGCGGCATATGTTGGAGCTGAAGACATACCTTGACTTTCCGCGCTTCACTCCCCTTCAAAGGATCCGCTGGCAACGCCTCGGGAGGCTGCGGCATATGAGGTGCATCCTGTGCGGCGTTGCTCGTCCCTGACCGTGCCCCCGAAGGGGAAGGCGACTTGTCCGCGCGTCGTCGCTTCACGGGACGCGACGTACTGGGACCGTGTACGAGCCGTGTAGAATGGATGGCACGTCCACCTCTGGGAACGGAGAGGAGGTGCTCAACGCCGAGAGGGGGGGGGGCATACTCTTCAATCACCGCCGCCGACCGTTTCATTCCTCGGATGGTACTCATGTTGATTGAACGACGCCGGTAGGGAGATATTGGACAAGCAGTAAGGAGTTGAAGTGAAGACTAGGAGATGAGGGATATGTGTACGTGGCCGTAGCGTCGAAGCGCGTATAGTACACAAGATATCCGCGCAAACTCCCCGGCTATTGTAGCGGACATCAGAGAAACTAGCGCGAATTTGCGCATCAGGCGCATCATCGGCGTATGCCCCAGGGGTAAGCGTGTTTGCCGCGGCGCGATTCACCCGACGTAGGCTTCCCCCTATTTGGGAGTCACCGTGTGGCGCCGATCTAGGCTCGTTGCAAAGTGCGGCCGCGCGCGGCCGTAGTGTTGAGGCGAAATCTTGCCGACATTTCCAACCCTATACCTCGACGGGTAAGCCAGCGTGAAACAAGGAAGCGGCCAGACTTACATGATAGACGTGAGCGACCGAGGTCGGGGTGGTGTCTCCGAGGCGTATGAAACGAGATCGCCTGCCGCATATGGTTCAATGCATTGGAAAGAACCAGGAAATGGTGGGAATGACTTACCGAGAGTTGCTGTCGCATCCTTCCGTAACGTTCCAGCTGGCTCTTCACAGCCTAATAGTCTACGACCGGGTTGTAGACTACGAGGGAAAAGTTTACAGTGCGACGAAGAGAAGTGTCACGTATGACGCACCGAGAATGACGCTGTCCTTCTGCGTGGCCGTGCGTTGAGGAGGACAGGAGCGAAGGGCGAGCAGACTAGTAACTACACTTGAAGGCCGTCATCGATACCTCGACCGCAGGAGACCCTGCGGGAGCGTATCGCGTACTGACAGGGGCAAAGGTCGCCATATAGCAACCTCGCGCGCCTGCCGCTTGCTGTCCGGGACTTGACGCGAGCGAGCGGATGAGCGGGGAGGACGACGAGCTGAGGCGGATACAGAGCGATGATCAGGCATGAGCAAGGATGAGTGGTCGCATGAGGCACGCGAGAGTCACATAGTCACGACTGTGACTATCCTCCCACGGCCTGTGGCGGTGGTCACACTGACGGGATCATCCTCTATCATCCTCTCTCATCCGCGCTAATCCCACCGCTCCTGCCTTCGCCTCTTCCGCCTCAACATCTACACACCTTCAAGCTCCCCCCTGAGCGGCGCGACCGAGGGTATATACCCAAGGTTGCCTCTCTTCGCCAACTGTGTGCGTACAAGAGGGTTACCTCTTGTCGCCCAGTTCTACCATAGGCAAAACGTGGCCCAGGCGGCGAAGGCTTGTTTAAGTCTCAGTACGTCGCCCTTCCTCTCCGCATTTGTCACTCATACTCTGTCATCCTCAACATTTTAAGATACATCTCAGTGCTGAACAGCCTGTGCAAACGGTAGTACGTTCTGTTCAGACAATACGCGTCTGTTGTCTGCCTCTCACACGCGACCTGTAGTCACAGCAATCCCAACCGCAACCGCAGCAAGCCGCTTCGATCCCAATGTCCGTCCCGTCGCGGTCAGCGGCTGGATTATCTGTGTAAGTACCTCAACGACACAACTTTGCGGTCGACGGGGTTTAATACATTTATCAGGAGTCGCCGGCGACGCGACCCGCACGTAGAATCCGACGACGAGCCCGGCTGGGACGACCTCGATCTATTCGCGGGCTTGGGTCGGCTGGAGGGAGATGAAACGGATCGTGCTGACGCAGAGGGGCCACGCCTAGATGCAACGCCGGAGCTCTTTGGTGCGTCGCGTTTGCCTCCAGACTCCGAAACAGACCTTTGATCAAGCCCGCACTGCAGCTCATGACCGTGAAATTCGATGGTCCGACGGCCTTCTGGCGTCGGTTTGGAAGATGAGGCACGACGCCGTGGTCACTACCCCGAACGCAAAATGGATGCCGGAGTTCCCTGTCGCCAAGCCCGGTCGTATCTGCACCCGCGTCGACGGGCGCTGGGGCCCCCAGGAGTATTCCCTGTGGCCACAGTTGTATCACCCACGCGTATTACACCATGCCTGTATTCCCGCAAAGGGCGCGCGTATCGACGTCGTAGACTACATGTTCGACGACCTGTGGGAGCCGGTGTCCGAGAACGAATATGCCTGTATTCCCGCAAAGGGCGCGCGTATCGACGTCGTAGACTACATGTTCGACGACCTGTGGGAGCCGGTGTCCGAGAACGAATGGGCTCCAGACTCTGCGTGCGGGGTGCCCGAGCTTGGCTTCCTCTCGAAGGCTTGTCTTGCGAGCCTCAGGACCACCGCGCGAACAATAACCTTCAACTATCGACAAGCGGGTGGAGGCAGACGTGAGGCACAAAAAAAGTTCGGATACCATCTCTGTACGACCGTGGAGCAAGCCCTCGACCGCATTTCCATCCTACCGACTTGGCGCTCCCATGCCGTCGCCCTCGCCGCTCACATTCGCCGACTTTGCCTGGAACTCACCGGCCTCATCTTACTCTTCAACGTCGTCCAACGCCGTGCCGACGACCCCTCATTTCGCGCGAAGGGACAGGCGCTTCCCGTCCGTGGCGCTTTCACTGCCGACCCCGCAACCGCGCAAGAACTTTTCCGGCTAGGCATACCGGTATGGTTCATCCAGCCGCTGACGAAGACGCTCCGCATCGTCGAGGTCGTCTCATATCCCACATCGGTCTCTACTATCCTGAGCGACACGCTCTCGCAACCCCGGCTATACAGCGGTAGCGGTGACATGGCCGGCATCGTGCACCATCCGGGTGACTGGCCTTACAAGATGCAAGAGGAGGCCCTCAAAGCCCTACTGGAGCTGGTTCTGCCGGCGTTACCTCGCGACGAGACCGAAGCCTCCGGGGAACCCCAGCCGAAGAAGGCCAAGATCGACGACAGTGGCGCAAACAGGCACGACAACACTGCGCGCCCGGGGAAGAAGTCGCGCCCTACGCACCGTGGAAAACGGGCGCCGCCAAGGCCGCCGCTGAACCCTGCTGAGGCGCACCCATCGCTCCGTTACCGAGCCCCGACAGCATGCGCTGTACCGGCTATCTGGGCGGATGCTCTCGCCGCCGTCGGCACGTTGCCCGCGCCCCCGTCTGCGGCATCCTATTATTGGCCGCCCCCTTTCGTCTTCGAGAACGCAGGAGGGAAGGCCCAGCGATATCTCCACAACTATGTCCGGATCCGCGGGTTCTGCCAGCAGCGGCTTCTCGATCCCAGCCTGGGTGCGTCGCCTCTGCGCATAGCCGAATGGCGCGACGGGCTCTGGGGAGATTATACCGTGCACGAGCTACAGGGGTCGTCGACTAGTCTTACGAAGCAGAGTAAGGAGCGTCAGGCGATCCAACAAAACGTCCGGAAGCTATTCTCGCGGACAGCAGGTTTGGCGACATATGGGCCAGACCAGGCCCCCGTCTTCAACGCGAAGACGGTGTCTCTCGACGTCGCGAACGACCCCGTCCTCCGTGCCCAAGTGATATGGGAAGCGCACGAAGTGAACTGGCGCTGCGAGCTGCGCGATCTCGATGCGCATCTGACCGGTTCGCGAGACTGGCCAGCCCTAGCCCGCTGGGAACGCGAGACTTCCGTCTCACGCGTTTGGACGAGTGAAGGTACCGGGTTGCGTCTGTTCCCTGCCTGGGATGATTCGCTGCAGGCTTCGTGTGCGAAGTGGCGGTGTGCCCCCGAGCCTGACTGGCAACTCGGCGGGCGTACGCTGGTAGAGCTCGTCCGTGTCGTGCAGCGGTGGCCTGGTCTGCCGGCGCCGCTGAGGATACCACACCCGGAATCTATCATGGACTATGAAGCAGATAGATTCGGTGAGACCATGCGCGCGGCTGTGGACTTTTATGTTCATGTGTTCGTCAATACCTTCCATCGTCTTCCTATTCCCCCCGCGGTGCTACCTGCAGACTGGTAGTCATTTATCTTGTTATGTCGCTTGTACAATGTATGTAGTATAGATGCTAGCTCTCTCATACTTCTTGAAACCGGGTGCCGGCCGCTAATATAGTAAGTGTATGGATTATTTTTTATCATGGATGGCTGACAAGTTAATGTAAATGCTACGCGGGACAACGGCGAGGCAGCTAGCGTCCGACGGGCAAGCTATAAGAGGCGGGGGCCTCCACTGAACGGTCGCATTGCCTGCAACATGCGCCTCCGCTACGGTGACCCTCGCGTCAAAACGCTGGTTGAAGATGCACTTCCCCCCGTGCCGCGCCTCCAGGACAGCGTCTTAGGATGCACGGTCTATCGCCATGTCCGCCACCTTGCGGTTGCAAGTCTCGGGGTCGACGGTGCCGAAACGCTCGGCTTGGTCTATGGTCTTGTAAGATACATCCAATGTTGTTTCGATTACTCGCTGATCAACTGCCGTCCAAGTGCCCTCTACCCGCTGGATTGAAGTGCGCCAACCACATGAAGCCCGCTACATGCCAGATGAGTGACGCGGACCTCAAGGCTGTTCGCGAGGTGGTCGCCGCGATGATACCACGCGCGGTCCTCAGTGGTGTTATGTACGTCGACGGAGAGCTACCACCTGAGTCCAAGGGACCGTGGCGGGCAATGCGGCACCCCCCGATTGCGACGATGACGCTTGATGTCTGGGTCTACGTCAAGGTATGGTGAACCACACCGGCCATACTCAATGCGCTAACTCTTGCTCCAGGACGGTTGCATGCCTATCCGCCTGCCGCTGATATGCGCCATTCAAAATGACGTGCAAGTGGAAGTCGTCTTCCGCCAGCCGATCACCTGTGCCGTCCTGGGTTTCAGCATGGCCGACACGGACATCAAGTACGAGCGATTCCACCACGGCGTCGGCCGTTTCGTCAGCCATCCTCGCCCTCACGAGAAGCTGTACATCGTGAGAGGCGAGCATCTCGTTTACAGGGCGAAGGACGTCGTAGACTGCCCGGGTGCTAAAGATCTCGCCGCGGGGCGTCCCTTCCAACCTCAGTTACCCGCGTTTCTCGATCACCTACGCGCGCAGCAAACTCCCTCGAAGGGCGGGGTTGCTAGGGGCTCACGCACCGCGTCTAGTGCATCCCCCGCCTTGTCGAGCACATCCGTTCTAGCGGATGACTTCGACGTCTCGATTGCATCGCCGGCACGCGTTTTACGGTCTGGGCTGATACTGCCTGACAACGATTCGCCAAGCTCGTCTCGCACGCTCACCTCGGCTTCGACGAATACGCAGCGCGTCAATGTTGATGCAGCCGACAAGTTCGTTTCAGTAGGGGTGAAACGGAAGCGTGGCGAGCCCAAGGTCCAGGCGCCGAAGCGAGTGCGCAGGCGAGGTCGATCGCCCGAAGCTGGTGATTTCGGAGAAGTTTGGGAGATTTGCTACGACGATTGCATGATGTCATGGGATTCTTAGTGTAGTCGCATCTCGATTGCCTTTACCGTACAGCCGTTTCAACATAATCGCCTATACATCCTTGGACTTGGCCTTCTAGAGCACTGGTAGTACTGTTTTGCCCCAGCCGCTGCCAGCAATCCCACATTGATATGTCTGGAGTACTTCAACCAACCAACCCCCTACCGTGCACGCTGAGCTCCTGATATCTCTCTTGCAGTCCTGATTGTTTAGTTATGGCGCGCTCTATACCGTCCGACGACAACCCATTAGTCTCCGAAGACGACGACGCGGTGGTCGAATCTAACAAGGAGATCTTGTCGAGAAAGGCACGGCGTCGAGTGAAGAGAGCAAAGAAGGCGAACGTGAGCGACAGCGAAGCAACCCGGTCCACCTGGAAGAACGGCCCCTTCGAGAGAGCGATGTACGAACGACTGGCTGGCTGGAAGTCCAGGAAGCAATCGGAGCGACCGCTATACGTGCGCGAGACGGAGGCACGTCTCCTTAGCATTGGCGATTGGGACCAACCCACGCCGATATTGCAGGTACGGATCTTCACTCACCTGGACTGATAAAGAGCTGAACGTCTTATAGGCTATGACCAACTGGTTCAGGAACCACCGCCGCGACTCGTTGGAGAAATGGCTTGAACGCGAAGCCGAGGCGGCCAAGAAAGAGAACGAGACGGGCACGACGTTATTCAAGAAGCCTCGCCGTCTGGCTGCGTCGGAACTGTGGGCGAAGGATAACAAGGAGTATATCCTGGAGAATGTCGACTCGGACGTGGAGAACGGCATCGGAGGCCACTTCGCATCGGTGCGCTCGGTGCTCTTCAAGGATGAGGGGGAAGATGTACGAGACCACTACGAGAAGCTGGCCAACGCCCCGCCCCCGGATGCTGACATCGAGAAGATAATGGACAAGTGCGTAAGATGTAGAGGCCTTTCCGGCGATCGATGCTGACGACCGCTCCCCAGAAACAAGCGTCTCCTTCCTGCCAAGGTCAGCGAGATGCTTGAAAGCGCGCAGGGCAGGGGCGTACACAAGTGCGGCCACTTCACGTACCATTGTCGGATAGGCTGGAGAGACGGCGTGGGCCGTCTGCATTCTGTCCAGTAAGTGGTTGTTCCCAGGACCTATCTATGTACTGACTCTGTCAGGTTGTGTGGAGGGCACCCAGACGGCGAGAAGGACTTCATCAAGCATATGGAGGGGAAGTTGGAGAAGGAGAGCATGGAGTTTATGACGTGGTCGGGGCGTACACTCCGTGAGTACATTACCGCGGGCATTGACCGTTTTGTGACGTACATGCAGCGAAGACCCATATCGGGATGGATGTCGGCCTTACCTATCAAGAAGATGGAACACCCATGCTGCCGAACGAAGACGACAGCAGCTGGAATGCACCGAAGATGGGCGAGGTTCTCTGGCTGTACTTCACGGCCGTCTGGGGTAAGTTGTTGTCCTCTTGTGTCTTTCTCAGCACTGACATGGATGACAGAGCATGTATTTGGGGATCTCGATGCCCCACCATTGACACCCGCCCTCGTATCTCAGCAGCTCAAAGCCCTCGAGTGGCCCGATGTCGACTTTACGAACCTAGAGGTCCTGAAGGCTCGCCAGGTCTATCCCCTTTGGGACAAGGTCGTCGAAGCACAGAAGACCGACGAACCATTCATATTCGACGAAGACGTGCTACACAAGGCCGTCGACAACAATACTCACGAGCTACAAATTGACGAAGACATGCCCGACGAACACGCTATGGTCGTCGAGCCTCGCCGCGATCCAATCGGCCGCACCGATCGTGATCGAGGCGAGGTTATCGGCGATCGAGATCAGCGCCACTCAGATCGTCGCGATGACGCACGCAACCTCGACTTGCCGGATGCTGCCGCCGA
>MPVS01000620.1:852-12172 GCA_001931775.1 Fomitopsis pinicola | reverse complement strand
GAGCTGACATGACCAGGCAGAAGCACGATGTTCACGCACTGACGGCCGGGTAGGAGCGCAGCTGTGAGTGCATCGGCAATCGTGCTGGTGCCGGTACGTGCGACACTGCGTGCGGTGTGCCCTGATTGTGACAGCGTCGAAGGAGGGCGCATGGGCACTGCCAGGGCAGCTCGCGGAGGGACGACACGCGCGGCCGGGACTAGCTCGGAACGCGAGGGCGAGCAGCAGGAGCAACCCGCCAACTCTGCGCCACGTAGCCGGGCGGGGCAGAGCAGACGGGCACTTGTCGGCGTCGGGGCGAGGCACAAGGAGTGCGGCGTGGAGTTGTGCGCACCGCGAGGCGGGCGTCGGCATGATCGTGAACGCTGGTGTTCGTTTTCGGAGCCGGTGCTCGAGCCACGTAGCAAACGAGGTACCGCGGTGACGTCTCGCGCCCGGGGCGCATGAAAGGCTGTCGAAGCGATTCAGGATGCCGTGGCGCAGTAGCCAGGAAGCTCGAGCGGGAGTGGAGGGACGCGGCGAGGTACGTACGTCTTGCCTGTCTCCTCCTCGATCTTGAACTCATGTGCGGGCGCGGGGGGGACATGCGTGGCGGTGTTGAAGACGGCGAACAGCTTCGAGGGCCTGTGGCCGAGTGCGCGCGATGACGGAAAGGGAAGGGAAGGGCGGGCAGTGGGTGTGCCAGCGCTGATCGCTGCTTCGAACAGCTGCGTGGCGGCAACGGAGGGGACAGGGAGTGCACTGTCGAAGAGTGCGAGTGCGGCTTCGGCGCCGTGAGGGCGGAAACGGAGGGTGTCGCGAGGGGAGAGGGCAGTGCGCAAGGACGGGAGGAAAAGCCTGAGGGCGGCGGGAGAGCGGACGCATGTAGTCCGAGTCAGAGCTGTCGATCGAGATCGAGCGCCGCGGGTGTGCGCGCGGACACGCCGGGTGTGCTGTATGCCCTCGGAATGAGCCTCTTGTACGGCCTTGAGATGGGCATCTCATGGGTGTCCTACACGGCCTTGAGATGCGCCTCTCGTGGGTGGCCTATACGGCCTTGAGATGGGCATCTCATGGGTGTCCTGTATGCCCGTGGGTGTCCTATATGGCCTTGAGATGCGCCTCTTCCCAGCTTTAGCATGGTAGCCTTGCGCGACGTCATCAACGACACATCCTCGCCACACCCGCCCACCGCCGCTTTCGCTCGCTGACCTCATCCACCTAGGGCGAAGGCCGGGGTGTCGAGCGTGGCGGAGTGGCGTAGCGCTCGGTGGTGGACACTGGCGGGAACGAACCACTGGCACTCCAAGCCGCGTCCAAGTATATGCCACCGTCACGCCGCACCTCGTTCACGACAAGCACCATGTCCATCTCAGCCGCTGTGACGAGCGAGATGAACCGGTCCTTCACCCACTGCGCCTGCATGCTGAAGTCGACGCTGGAGTACGAAAAGACTCGAAGGCTCAAGTCCATGGTGACCGACGGGCCCGGGCCCGGACCCTGGCATTGGCGGGCGAGGCCAGTCAGAGCCTCTGCGAAGGCGTCTACCTCCCCAGAGAACGAGGCCCAGTCGATGACGCTCGGTCCGAGGGAGATGCCGAGTGCAATCTGTATATTCCCGAGCCCGTGCCCGTTGTACGAGGAGAACAGCTGCGCGATTTTGGGGACGTGGAACGCAGCGAAGGACAAGCGCACATGCAGGGAGCGGAGACGGGGGTACCTCGAGAGGTCTAGGATCCGGAGCACTGGATAGTATGAGTAAGCCTCGTACAGTATACATACACATGAACGCGTACCATTGGCATCATGATAGTCGCCGTAGATCGTCACGCTAAATTCCTCTATCAGGGAACACCTCGTGCCCTGCACGAGATCCACAAAGCGAGATGCCCGCATCGAGTCCACGGAGGCGTCAAGTATCCTGAGGTCAAGGAGAACCCAAGGACTGGATAGCCAGTCCAGAGTAGTGGTGTCATGACACGAAGCCAAGTCGATGCTCAGCTCGCTGATGCGGATGACTGGTGTGGCGATGCCTGCTGCCTCCTCAAGCCGAACGGGTAGGGGGGCGGGTCCGAAGTCCTGCGTACGAGGAATGCTCTGTATGTCCAGTGTGCAGAGCTGCGGGAACGCCACGAGGTGCCGGGCGACAGCTTCGCCAGAGCCGATGAAACGAAATGCAGAGTTGGAGACACGGAGCGCTTTCAGACGCGGGAGATGGGGGAGGATGGAGGGTGCGGGCAGCTGCAGATCAGCTGGGACTTGTAAGGCGTCGGACTTCGCCTCTGAGTCATCGTTGAAGCTGGCAGGCGCAGAGGGGGCCGGCTGCTGCCAGTGGAGCGACGCTGCGAGCGCGACGGTCCGCCAATCGAAGTCGTACATCGTCAGACGTTGAACGTTTGGCACGTAGCGAAAGAGCTCTGCGATGACCGCGTATCTAGCGAGAAGACCGCGTGGCTTTCGCGACCGCTTTCCCCTTGATCGCGGCAGCTCCAAGTCGAGCACGTAGTCTCCGATGCTCGTCCCTGCTCGTGCAGACTGCTCAAGGGCGGAGAGGAACAGGAGGCTCTCGCGTCGTGTTCGCAGCCGCACTTCCATGAACAGGTACCTGCGGGCGTGCGATGTCCATCCGATGCAGGTTAGGGAACACGCTTCGAGAGCTCGTCGGTCGTCTCGAAGACAGTCGATGACGGCATCAGAGAGGTCTTGGGGCAGGATGACGCCCATTGCTGCAGGTGTGTCCGATCAGTCAGTCGAGTACCATCGAGCTGCCAACCTACGGACTGGGGAGACTTGCTGGCGAAGTAGGCATATCTTGACGTCGAGTGCGAGTCGCTCGCGCGTGCGTGGTCGCAGGATGACGTCACCTCGTGGGATCTGGTCAAGTTCCGGGGCAGCTGTCGAGCAATATGCGCCATCGATCGTTGTGCCTAATGGCTGCGTGCTCACGACCTCTCTCCTTCGTACGACGGCCAGCGTCCGATCTAGTGCTGCGAGTCCAAAGGCCGTTCCGTGTTCGCCCCGTGCCTCTCTTCTCGCAATCCGCCCTGCTTGTCTCAGCGCTCATGCCCACTGGCGCGCTGCGCACTCTACTGTTCTCCGGGGAAGCACACCGCATGCACAAGTCCTCTGGCACCGGCGTGAACATTCATACGACCAGTCTGCACCGGACACGTCTCGACTCACTACGTTTGCTCACTCGCTCGCCCACACGCTTCCTCAAGAACTGCTTGCCACCGACTTTGACTTGCAGAACGGTCGCGCTCAAACGCAAGAACGCTGCCGGTCATCCCGACTCGACCCGTCCATGGCTCCTCCTCCTCCTCGAGTACGTGCGTCCCCAGCTCTAACTCTGGGCGCCCTCTTGCCAGGCTAGACAATTCGACTTTCCTCGACTCTCGACTGCTGTATGCAGACAAATGCGCTGCGTTAGGTGAGTGATCAGTCACGTTGAAGTCTGCGTGCTTCCAGCGCAGTGATGCGTCTTGGACGGTCGCTGTACGATGTGCGAGGGGAGCAGCAGTGTGCTCGCGCGCGACTTTGAGGAGCCAATGGACGACTGCTGACACTGCCCGCCCTGAACGTCACCGTACACTGGCGCACGTAATCGGAACCTCAATTCGTGCAACTCGCAAACGACAGCCTCACCCTGCAGAATGCACAGCAGGCGGTTTCGCGCACAGTACACGCTACGATCGACACCGGGATGCAGCGCACCCCGCCGAACCTCGTCAATGGGTCGACTCTCGCCATGCGGTGCGGCTCCGTGCTGTCCTCCGTGTTCACCAGCCTTGCTACCACCCATCCCCACGCTGCCGGAAGGCCCTGCCCTGGTGGGTCTCGACGCCGCCAACACCAGCTCAGGGATGTAACAGTTGTAGAGTGTGCTGTGGATGGGGGGTCTGGAACGAGGTCAGTCACTGTCGGATAGTAGCGTGCGGTTCCGAACGGAGTGACCAGTCAGTCTCAGCATCCAGACTCGCGTGCTGACACCCCGTGCAGGACCACGAAGATTTCTGATACATCGGAACGTCCGGTACGCCGGTACTCAACGTTTTGAGGACTCGGTAACCAACGGTACCGTCGCGAAGCTCACCCAGAGGTCTCAACAGGCGCGCATTTCGGCGGACGCGACAAGCACCCACAGGCCGTACCATGCCGTCATTGGGACCATGTAGGTTCACTGAGACGGTGCGGCGCCGCCATGTGCTCAAATGACTCGGTAAGTTCTCTACCTCTACTCGCGTGTATGTTCTTTGGCTGCCCGCCGCTGACCGTACCCACCACAGGCCGCGGTGCACGGGACACTGACGTTGCACGGCACAACAACATGCAGTGCCATCTGTGGCCCTGCTCCTCTCGTACATGCGATTGTGCCCTGCACTCCCCTTGCCGCCCCCCGTCATCTCAACACCCTGACCACGCGCCTGTTTACAGGTAAAAGCCGTGCTGACGGAGAAACACGGCCGTGGCGGGCTCTTGCTCGGATCGGGCGCACGGCGAGCGATACTGCCTCGTCTTGCCAACGTCATCTGGGCCCTGTGGCGGTCGTACGTAGTACATGCGCATGTGGTAGCATAACGTCAATGTAATCCGCTGCTCGACATTCCCGCATCCGTCTGCCACTGTCTTCGTCAGCCGTGCGGCGCAGGGAATGCTCAATTACGCACTCACTGTGGTGTCGAGCCGCTCTCGCAAGAGCGCGCCGTCCGGGCGGCGCGGACGAGTCTCCTAGTCAAGGATGGTGAGTCACATTAGTACACACGTTCGAAGCACGTACTGACATCGTGGTGAGAGGTATTTGCTGGGCTAGTCACGGTGCTCGCCGTGTCCGGTGCCGCAAAGTGCAGCATGGTAGTGGGAGTGGTAAGTAAGCACTCTGGTTCGTTGCCGGGGCCACTCACCAACCGGTTTCACAGGTAGCAGGCGTCGACGTTGATGCAGCACAGGAGGAGAACGAGACGAGACGGGGGATGGCGGGACAACCTCTGTTCGCCCCGTGCTTTATCCTCTCATACCGTGCTGTCAGAAGTGAGTCGCCGCGGGCATGGCATAGTGTGCTGTCACTCAAAGTCCGCCGCTGACTCGGAGCAACCCTGACGTGTCAGGTATGCACTCCCCGACCGGGGGAAGACTTCCCGGTGCGGCTGAGAGTCGCGGCGAAGCGAGCATCGTGATGCTACGAAGATCGAGCGCTGTTGACCCATTTTTCATCGCTTCGGTGCCCCGAGGGTGAGGTTCGCCGTAAGACAGTGCTTACGTTACGGTTCATAGCCCGCACGCCCACTCTGGAGCCTGTACGCAAACGTGTGGCGGCTGCATGATATGTGTCTCTCTACAGGCTGCCGCAGATGGCATATCCGTTCGTGTCATGCTTCTCGTCGACCTTGGACTAGCCCATGACGGTGAGCACGTTGTTCCGCCGAGTGCTCAGTGATTGCGCTCGGCGGACAACTTCCAAGCACAAAGGCGTGATTTACCAGCAGAGGTACATGCTAGTAACCAATCAGACATGTCCCTCGCGTTTGAATAACCTGCATGTCACCTCCTGTGCGATAGTGCATCCGACTGACGGCAAGAAGCCTGTACCTCGCACCAAGGCCCTTCTGCCAGACCGGGAACAGTGCATTCTACTGAACGTTCGCGCGGTCGTGTCCGAGTCGGATGCGAACACGGGCTGTCGAAAGGCCTCGAAGATGTGCGGTGATAGGCTAATCAACGTGGATAGGTGTTGCTCGCAGTGACAGATATGGTTGTGTCATGTCAAGTGCAACAGTCAGTGGCACTGCCAGTGCAGGTGTCAAGCCCCGGTCCGAGTACATGTTTCACAGAGGTGAGTTGTCACTGCCCTGTGAGTCGTTGATGCATCGAATCTTCGGTTAGAGGAGTGGACGCTGTCGCACTGCCGCCCAGCCCTACATCTCGCGAACTTGATTGGTGGGACCTGACAGGCAGTGGATGACCTGCAATGGAAGCCTTGTGGCGGAGACTCGGAGTTTCCATTGCAGTGACAACTGCAATGGCCTCCGGGGCTTCTTCGTATCCCTCTCCCTGGCTCAATATTGGTGATGCTTGTACAGCTGTTGCCAGGGTGTGCAAAGTGACCATGTAAGGAACACTGGAAAGTGGTGTTTGCTCACCACTTGGAAGGCTCTTCCACTTACTGTCCCCTGGCAGCAGGGACATTCAATTTGGTGGTTTCGCCGTGTTCTCAGTGGCCTCGTGTCAATGTCAGCGCAAGCACTGAGAAAAGAAGCCCACACCCGGACATTGTTGAGAAGATGTGCCGAGTACTGGCACAGTTGGAATGAAGTGGTTATCAGACCCTGAGTCACGGTGGGACGTCATTGCAGAGCGCAAGCCAGTACGGAACTTGAATTGTGACCCAGGCATCTGACTATAAATGATAATGCTTTGTGTAGAAAGCCCTTCGTGTATTCCACGCCGACAATAAGGTAAAGCAGCTCCAATTGCAACATTCTATACTCGGTAACATGATCATTTGATGACAGTGTTCGTGATGTCCGGGCCTTGTCACGGTAAGGGAAAGAGAAAGCGTACCACACGCCATGTTGGTGAGCGACGGAGCCTTCGTGACGCAATTACAAATGGTCTCGGTGAGTACTGTGTGCTACTTGCAGTGTGACATACTGAGTGACATGTTACAGAGGAGATTACCGGAAACCCACCGGGTATCAAGATGGCATGGAGCACGCGAGAATATGTCAAGCTGGTAAACGTGCACCGTGTACGGCTCCGTGGCTGGCCAAGGGAGCATCCATTTGGAAACCTCAGTACCCTCCCCCAGAGCACACAGATTGTCCGAGATTTGCAGCAGCTCTGGGATAGGAAGGAGCTAGTGTGGGAATCTGTCCCGGAAGGGGAGGTAGTCACATTCCAGTCGACAATCCCCTCGTGGACCGTGACAGAACAGGAAGAGCGTAACCCCGGACGTCGTGACATCGGAGGCACTCACTACAGGCCTGTCAAGCGAGCGCGCCACCCACGTTCCGGGGCTAAATCGGCTGCATTTGTGACCCGGGCCATGGATTCGGAGATCAGTGAGGATGGGTGCGAGGGTGAGGATGGGTCAGCACAGACTAAGAAGGCGAGGCATTGAGAGTTGTGAACGTTGTCTTGCAATTCGTGCAGTTTGGTAGCTATGTTGAAGGACCAATCTCTCAGAGTCAATATAGAAATAGCGGGGGACAAGTGCCAGGATCACTAGAATGTAATGACATAACAATGCTACACCCCCGATCGGACAAGGTGGACTTCTCGAAACACCCGAGTAGAGCCGGAGCGCGCAAGTTCTCATTGANACATAACAATGCTACACCCCCGATCGGACAAGGTGGACTTCTCGAAACACCCGAGTAGAGCCGGAGCGCGCAAGTTCTCATTGACAGATTGGTGCGGACAATAAAGGCTGGACACATGTGGAAGTCTTGTTCTCCGACACTGTAATATCACCTGGTAAGTAGCCGACTCATCCTCTCACATAACGACTTCCCCTTTACTTCTCTCGCCGATAGGNAGAGTCAATATAGAAATAGCGGGGGACAAGTGCCAGGATCACTAGAATGTAATGACATAACAATGCTACACCCCCGATCGGACAAGGTGGACTTCTCGAAACACCCGAGTAGAGCCGGAGCGCGCAAGTTCTCATTGACAGATTGGTGCGGACAATAAAGGCTGGACACATGTGGAAGTCTTGTTCTCCGACACTGTAATATCACCTGGTAAGTAGCCGACTCATCCTCTCACATAACGACTTCCCCTTTACTTCTCTCGCCGATAGGTGAGGTGCACCGACACTAGGTCAGTTCACTAGCAATACCTCTCATGTTCCGGCGAACTCCCACTCAAGCAGTTCAAATAACTGCATTCATTATAGGTCCCTACCCGCTTTGGACATGGCCAAACGAACAGGAACCTTCGTTTCCTCATCCACCACCCCTGCTGTGTTTTGCCTGAGACCGGCGGTACGTCCACTCACGGTTGCAACTTGCGACCCTTTTCACATTCGTGCTTTCCCGTCGCATCTGGCCCATGCAGACACCCCAATCCAGTACACCGTCGCCATAGAGTTCAATGTGCGAGATCAGTTCTCTGGGCGGACAGAGGATCACGGAAGGCACCACGACAGATGCCGTGGCACACGTTACTAGGTTCACGGAGATGTCGAGGGTTCGTCGCACAGAGGTACGGGTTGCTTCTGTATACCTTGCGTGCAAAAGCTCATGCCAGTCCATAGCAGACTTCTCGCTCGCGAAGTCCGTTCCTTCCGCATGTGAGAGACGAATGCGCGCTGAGGCTCACCACTGTCGGCTGCGCAAGAGGACTCGCCTTGGGAGACAGAGGTCGGTGTTCTCGACCGCCGGCCCGGGCATTTCGTACCAGCGGCACACTGCGCTGCATCCGTACCCGGTATCCAGACCTAGGCGCGGACGTAGCCAATGAACATCCGTGTTCTCGGTCGTGAGCCTTCGCGACCGTCATCCTATGCACGCACCGCATCAACATCCCATCCATTCGCATCAAGCGGCCGCACACCTACGTTCGTGGCCCGCGCAGGGTTCACTTCTCGCCCATTCAAGTTGGCACGTCTGGCGGACGTCAAGACGGACGTGCACGGCGAGCGATGTAGTCGAATACCGCGTGCCGGTGGAGTGTTTGCAGTCCGCCCGGCAAGCGATCGTGGACACGCCCCGTCTGTCCCTTGCGTCGCCGATTCCCCTGTCCGCCTCGCGCTGCCTCTCACGTACCCAACAATACGCCCCTCGCACCTACCGTAACCCGCGCAAGTCATCCCAGTATCCGCCATGGCTGTGCAAAGGTGTGACGTGCGCCTGCGTGGCGGCTCCGGTCGCCGCGGACACAAACCTGGGAAGGGCGTGGCTGAGAATTGGGGTACGGGTGCATGAGCGCAAGTGGCCGCAGATGGTCGCGTCGCGCGAGACCGCGGTCGTGTCATGTCCGCATCGTCTCGCGGTGCGGTTCGCGACGTGTGCTGGTACTCGCAGCACTCAGTCCTTGCTTCCGCCCGCGAGAGGTCGCGATCTTGCCACCCTCGCATACCCGACACGGCGCGGTCCGGGGCCCCATGTCAAGCCGAATCGGCAGGGCCTCGGGAGTGCAAGTCCAGTGAATTGAGCACGTAGGGACCGGTCACTTGAAGGCCTGGCGAGCCCGCCGACGGCGAAGAGAGACCGTGCAGACGTCAGCAACGAACACGGAGAGCGGCGCAACACTCACGGATGGTCGCAGCGGCGAGGGACGGGATGAACAAGCGACTCCAGCTTGTTGAGTGATTGGGTAGTCGCACCCGGGATGGATTCGCATCTGCAGCATAGACTTACCCAAGGTGAGCCTCGCACGCGCTGCTGTCACCCCCTGCGACCTGTGCATCTCTGCGCGCCGCGCGGCCGTCTGCTCGTGCGTCTCAGATGGAGGGAGTTTGTGAGCGCGTCGAACGTCGCACATCGAACAGGCTGGTGCCCGCGGTCGTTGACTAGTGCGGTGAACTCGGCGTGGAGGAGGACGCGCGTTGGGTGACGCTGAGGGCCGCGTATTATCGTGGCGTGCGGGGTGATGCTGTCATTCGCGCTCGTCGTTGCGGTACTACTCTATGTGCTCACCTCGTGCCCGGGCCGATTGCCATCGTCCCACATGCTCGTTTCCCTCATTATCGCCGTCTCGTCCACAGCACACGACCTGTGTCTTTCACGAGCTGCGCCGCGGCCTTCTCGTGGTCGCTCCGGTCGCCCGTGCGCGCGCTGATGCTGGGTAGCCCCATCCAGCGCCGGCTGTGGCCGAGGGGTACGTGCGCCGTGCAACGGGTACGTTCAGGTGAGTCGTCTGCGTACCGTGCTGCTGCGTGGGTAAGCTGACACGACCACGCAGAGCACGAGATGGACGCGCCAGCAGCGCAGCGCCGAGGGCTCGGGCTGGAAACGCACGACGACGGCCGGTGAGCGCACGGGCAACAATGCCGTGTCCTGGTGCCGGTACGTGCGATGTTGCGTGCGCGCGGTGCGTGGCGCCGCTCGGGACTCGGAGAGATAGTGGTCGGCAGCTTGCGGAGGGTGCGTCGTCTGGCGCGGAGGGATGCGTTCCGGCAAGTCGTCCGCGGGGTGAGCTGACATGAGCATGCCAAAGCATAGTGTTCACGCACCGACGGCCGGGTAGGAGCGCAGCGGCAAGTGCATCAGCAATCGTGCTGGTGCCGGTACGTGCGACGTCGCGTGCGCGTGGTGGGCGGTTGGACATGGACAGATGGCGGTCGGCAGCTCGCGGAGGGTGCGTCATCTGCGCGGAGGGATGCATAATCGGCGAGTCGTCCGCGGGCTGTGTTACTGCCTGAGTGAGCTGACATGACCAGGCAGAAGCACGATGTTCACGCACTGACGGCCGGGTAGGAGCGCAGCTGTGAGTGCATCGGCAATCGTGCTGGTGCCGGTACGTGCGACACTGCGTGCGGTGTGCCCTGATTGTGACAGCGTCGAAGGAGGGCGCATGGGCACTGCCAGGGCAGCTCGCGGAGGGACGACACGCGCGGCCGGGACTAGCTCGGAACGCGAGGGCGAGCAGCAGGAGCAACCCGCCAACTCTGCGCCACGTAGCCGGGCGGGGCAGAGCAGACGGGCACTTGTCGGCGTCGGGGCGAGGCACAAGGAGTGCGGCGTGGAGTTGTGCGCACCGCGAGGCGGGCGTCGGCATGATCGTGAACGCTGGTGTTCGTTTTCGGAGCCGGTGCTCGAGCCACGTAGCAAACGAGGTACCGCGGTGACGTCTCGCGCCCGGGGCGCATGAAAGGCTGTCGAAGCGATTCAGGATGCCGTGGCGCAGTAGCCAGGAAGCTCGAGCGGGAGTGGAGGGACGCGGCGAGGTACGTACGTCTTGCCTGTCTCCTCCTCGATCTTGAACTCATGTGCGGGCGCGGGGGGGACATGCGTGGCGGTGTTGAAGACGGCGAACAGCTTCGAGGGCCTGTGGCCGAGTGCGCGCGATGACGGAAAGGGAAGGGAAGGGCGGGCAGTGGGTGTGCCAGCGCTGATCGCTGCTTCGAACAGCTGCGTGGCGGCAACGGAGGGGACAGGGAGTGCACTGTCGAAGAGTGCGAGTGCGGCTTCGGCGCCGTGAGGGCGGAAACGGAGGGTGTCGCGAGGGGAGAGGGCAGTGCGCAAGGACGGGAGGAAAAGCCTGAGGGCGGCGGGAGAGCGGACGCATGTAGTCCGAGTCAGAGCTGTCGATCGAGATCGAGCGCCGCGGGTGTGCGCGCGGACACGCCGGGTGTGCTGTATGCCCTCGGAATGAGCCTCTTGTACGGCCTTGAGAT
>MPVS01000062.1:0-122183 GCA_001931775.1 Fomitopsis pinicola | reverse complement strand
CGTTAGTAAGACGGGAACCGGAACTCCGGGTTACCGGTGATAACACATGCTAAAGGAGCGGAGGTCCGAAGGGACCGGAGGTCCGACTAAGTCCGGAAGTCCGAAGTGAGTCCGTAATCTAATCTACTTGATCAGGACGAGAGATAACGAGTCCTGCAGATAAGATAAGAGCGAAAAAGGAAGGTATGCGTACAGTACGGTATGTAGCGTTGCAGAACACAAGATAAGTCCATATCAGGCAAGCCTGATAAGATAACGCCTGATTAGGTAGAAGTTCAACAGAGTGGTGAATATGAACGAAGTGTCAGTGACGCCACACAGTATCAGGAGCACCCAGAGGGATAGTACGACGCGACGTTGAATATTGAACGTTTGATCGCGTGACAGCTGAGACGCCCGGCGCACTGTCCAACTTCAACGTTCCAATCAAGTTGAATTTCGATGTTCACCACATCCCAGTCACGGTCACGGCGGAACCTCGCGATCAGGCATACGCACGTTTTTACTACACGAACAACGCTTATTGAACAGGTCTGAGGCCTTAGATTTGAGGCCTCGGAGCAAGCAGTGCGGGCTACTACAGGCTAGTAATACTGTAGTATTTCGACCATAGGTTCATCGGGTGTGACCTGTGACCATGAACTGAACAGGCGCCCTAGTTCATGGGTCTTGGTGACCTGTGACCACCACCTCAGTTAAGTTCATGGGGCGAGCATGGATTCCAGGGCTCGGACATAGGCAGCACACTGGAATGTAACAAATACGTAGTGCAGCAAAGCCCTCAACGTCAGTAGCATCACTCGCCTCTCCGTTCCCTGGAGGCGTTTTTTTTATCACTAAGCGCCCGTGACACCTTTGAAAACACGTAAGATAGGGCTCGTGCACGATCATCCAGGCTTATGTAAGAAATGCGTGACGGGAGGGTGCAAAATTAATGTGAATTGTACAACTACTGTCGCTGTAAATCGGTCCGCACAGTTTTCACGATAATCGAGTTCCGCGTAGAACTGCGGGAAGCAAAAGGTGTTCATCGACAGCGTAGAATTCACATTCACTTTGCAACGCGTCTAGTATAGCCGCTCGCTCTTTTGGGAAGACATACAAATACTATTCTATATCATAGTGCTGATGCCCGGTCGGTACATCGCAACTGCGCAATGAGAAAACAACGTGGATATATTGATGCTACAACATGCATGGTCAAGAGCGCATTTTGAGGAACATAAACGCTGCACAGCGACCTACGCGTCGGAGGGAACGATGCCCAGCGCCAGGATAGGTCTCGGTAACGGTACGTCACACTGCGTCACGCCTGGATGATCGTGCACGAGCCCTATCTTAGTTCAAGTGTTGCTGTGACTATGACAAATGAACTGAAACGCTAGTTCAGAGGGGCCTGTGACCTGTGACCGAACCTATGGTCGAAATACTACAGTAGTCGTCGACTTCACTAGTACTACCGAATAATACTCCCTCCAGCCAAGACTGGACTCAGGGCAGCGTTCCTGGAATAGTCACTTTTTCGACCCTCCAAGGTGCGTGAAGGTCAGAAAGGCAGCAACATGTGGATGACGTTGCCTCAAGTTTCCGGCAGAATGCACCCACGCAATCCATATCGAAGCGCTCCCGAATTCAGGTCACTGGCTGACGCATACCCCCCGCTGCAGCCCTAGTGAGTAGTATGGTTACTCATCGCGCGTTTTGGACTCATGTGAAACCCCTTAGCTTGCTGAACACGCGAAACGGTGCCTCTATTGACTTCCAGGACGAGGCCGCACAGAGGTCGGCGGTTACTCTCACCCGTCGAAACGAGTATTCGTTCAAGGGCGTTGCCAGAATAGACGTCTCACGGAAGCAATACTACTACGGGACTTCAAATTGACGATTGACATTCCAGAAGATAGGCTATGTCCTCCTGTAAGTGTTGGACAGACACTGAAGCATCACTCATTGATCCTAGTGACTAGGTCCCCAATAGGTTTGCTGGTGATTCGTGAATTAACCCCTTCCTGACTCTGATTCCAGGCTGAACTATATACTCTGGCTGCAAGATGTTCTAGACGTTACATGCCTCACCGAGCATCTGGTTGCTGACCGAACGATACGTGGTGTCGATGTGTGCGAATAAAGCTCTTCGCTGCCGACACCACACCAACTTACCCAGGTGCATAGTGGAACAGGAGCCTCCACCATATACCCTCTTCTAGGATGTCGGTCTGACCCGCGGTGGATATTTGTGGCTACAGGTAGCTATTAAGTGATATACGGCGACAACCTACTAACCACACAATAGACATTGACGAGAAATCGCTGGAGTATGCGCAACACAATGTACGCAGGAACGATCTTTACAGACGCATCAGCGTTGTGCGGTCAGATCCAGCGGGTCCGATCCTTTCCCATGTTCTGAGTGAACATTCATCTATCAGCGTCGAGGGGCCAGGGTTGGGTTCTATGCTAATCGAGCGGAAGTATCGGGATATTCATCATATCCCGCAGGCAGGTCTTCGACTTTACGATGTGCAACCCTCCTTTCTACAGCAGCAAAGAGGACGTCCAGCGGTCCGCCGAAACAAAAGAATACCAGCCAAATGCAGTACGTCTCGAGGCTGCTACTGTCGGGTAGCTGATGCGATCTCACGATAGGTATGCACTGGCGCAGACGTGGAGATGATCACCTCGGGCGGAGAGGTCGCCTTCGTCCGCAAAATGGTACGCGAGAGCCTTGAGTTGAGGCCTCGGTGCCGGTACGCCCATAGTTATCACTTACAATGTCTACTGATCATCGCGTAGCTGGTTCACCTCGATGCTAGGCAAACTGTCATCACTCGCAGAGATCATCGCCATGTTGCGTGAACATCAGGTACGACGGACGACCGACCGCATATCTAGAGGCTTACGCTCGACTCCCAGATAGACAATTACGCCGTCACGGAGTTCGTGCAGGGACAGACCCGGCGATGGGCGATCGCGTGGTCATTCGGGGACGTGCATCTTCCAGACGTGCGCGGACCCTCTGTATCTCTGGTGATGTTCAAGCTAACCGCTCTGACCAGGCGATTGCGCGGATATCAAACCCATCAGTCCACTCTCTCATGCCTGCGCATAACACGGTCCAGCAGGTTTATCCTGAAGGAACGTCACTCGAGGGTCTCCTCGCAGCTGTCGCCTCCGCGTTGGCGACCATCGACGGGGTCTCCTTCCGTCCCCTCAAGCCTCGCCCGCCTCACTCATCACCGCCCGCGCCCTGTCTGGACGCACTGGTGTCGGCGACGGGGGATACATGGTCCAGGGCGGCGAGGAGACGGAGGATGCGCGAGGAGACTATCGAAGTGGATCGAGAAGCCGCGCCGACTCTTGTATGCCGGGTTATCTGTGCGACACATATGGGAGGAGGCTCTGAAGGTGCTGGTCTACAATGTCACTGGGTGAGGGGAGGAGACCGAGGACTCTTCGAGAGCTTCGCGAGCCACTTGAGCAGGAAAGTACTAAATGCTGCATTGTCTACAAGCTCACAGACGTAGCAACGTAGAGATTTTTCATCAGCAGGATAGCAGGATGTCACTAGCCATCGCGATGTATTCACAGCGGTTTACGAGCTGGATAACGTAGTTCAATTTCCTAACATACTACATAAGAGTGTCAATGCATGCTATTATAGCAGAGCTGTATACGACACTGCATAGCCGACTGTGACACTGGCCGCGCCCTCTACGAGATATGCAACCAGATGTTCCAGCGCGATCGCCGAAGCCGAAGCCATAAGTCGAGTCTATGCCTTAGCCCACGAGCAGTAGCACATTACGCCAAAATGTTCCAGACACATGTCATCGCTCAACGGCACAAACTAATGTAAGGATCGATATCTATGAAAACCCCGTCGCATTGATCGCTTGCAATGTTGATGGGGCTCTCCAGTCTGCTACTTCACTTGAGCGACAGCTTGACCGAGGGCATGCATGGTACGTGGGATGCATAGGTTGGCGGTAATGGATTGCACCTGATCACACTTCAAGTTGAAGCGAATCCTTTCGTGTCGAGGGCCGGAACGAAAATGCTACTAGTAAATGATAATTGCATACGAAGCGGAGGCTGATATGATAATCGATTGGGTCAGTAATAAGCGCCTAAGCCACAGATACGTAGGCGCTTCACAATACATATAGCGCCCGTCTCTTTCATACTCATACATACTGCCACTTCCGTCTTTGTCGCAACTTCATTCGCTCGTATCTCATACAACACACTGAAAGAATCACGGAGATACTGGTGAGATCACCCACTGATGTCACTAATAATACCAGACTCACCTGTGGCTGAAGCACACAATGACAAAGAGAACGTCGACACCGTACCCCCGCCTACGCATTGAGCTCATGCAAGCTGAAGAAGACAAGGAGAACAAAGACGACCACACAAGCAGGTACTGCCGACAATTAGGTATCATAGTTCCCAAACCCCAGAAAGGCCGTGAAGCCTTCGTGGAGATTCTCAACAAGGAGTGGGAGCTAAGGGGAGGGGAACTGTTTCCTGTAAGTACAAAACCAAACACGTTGGACGCAGATAGCCAGGTGAGTCGCTAAGTGCTGAACCGTGTATGGGTTTGTGCTTACCGGGAGGGCCATCGGCAGGACGGTGACGACGACGAAGACAATTTGCGGAGGTCACCATCGCCCATCCATCCACTACCTCCGCTGCTGGCTCAATCAGCAGCCACTTCGTCAGCTCTGGGCAACGCTGAGCTGGAGGATCAAACGCGTGGGCTCCGAGGGATGGCCGACAGACTTGGGCTTTCAATGGATGATGTGAGTGTTGTCGCAACGTACGCCAATAGACCGGTGGAAGAAGCGGTAAGTGCTGTGATCGACGTCCATAACTCCTGCTCATCCTGAGTTACAGCACCTGTCTCTGGCACCGGGATGGACCGGTGCTATTAATGCGGACGCGGAACTCCGGTACAGGCACTTCGCGGACGAGCACGGAGGCCTCGTCTACCCTCAAGACTACCAAGTAGAACCTCAGTCGGACGAGGTGAGTGACAGAGATACCGTATATGACTGCTGAAACATGCTGATGCAAGCCTCAGGCCAACATGGAAACCCTTGAGCTCGTGGAGACCATCGTGCCCTTGGACCTGGACCTAGTGTTCAGGTTTGAAGGCGGAGTACTATACGTGGAGTTCCCAGCGGTATGAACGGCTTTGGGCGTTGAGATATCTGCGGAAAGCGGGTCCAGCTCGCTTGCCTGGCAAAAATGAGGAGTAATGAAAGAATGTGTTCATCATGTCAAGCGTGTACCAGTGACTATGTACTTACAATTGTTGCCTCCGCCCCGTATATCGAAACTCTTGCTGCATGGGCACTCCGCTTCTTTCCGAGTCGAGGACGAGAAGTCCAGATATCAGTATTGCGCGTCGTTTGGCGAGAAGCGTAACCCTCGAGGGCGTAGACATGCAGACCGCTCTCATACTTTGTACCTAATGCACCTCCACGTGTGGCATTGCGTCCTTTCGAACATATGCAATATTACCGTCAACTTCGTTCATCATCGATGTCCGCCTTCAGGCGACTGAGCTTTCACTCACGTTTCGAGGGGTTTCCGGGGGAGGCGCGCCCGACAGCCACAGCTTGATCAGAAGGCGCTCGACCCCCTCCATCACCACACATCGCTCGTGGGCCGTGTACAACACGTTGAGACACTTCCGAAGCATCTAGAGAACACATGAGCGGTCTGCGGTACAACAAACCGAGCGTGAGTACTTAACCCCCCACATTGCCATTGCTCATTGAAGACGGCCTAGTACGCTGTAGTAGTTAAGCATGGGAGGACGGGAATCCCTCCGCGCGTAGCTACAAGCATTGGAGGCTCGCGCGGTAGAATCGGAGGAATTGGTCCGCAACCTGGATATCCTGCAAGGTACGAGAGCTCGTTCCTGCCCATAATTCAGACATGGTAGCCAAACAATTGTTCACGTAGCATGTCCGCTGCTCGCGCGCAGAGCGTCGCACAACCTGTTCCTCGCCACGTCATCCATGATGAGCTGGGACTATTCAAAGTGATTCTCGAGAGCGAGTGGAACATGACCAGCGAGGGCGTCCAGCCTATCAGCAAGAACAATTCAGCGGTCGACCAAGGCCTTCATAAGGTACGCAGGCGTCGGGGAGCTGCTGGATCGTTTGTGCTCACCTTCACGACCCATAGAATGGCATACAGTACACTACATGGCATCCGGTCGTGCCGTCGATGAACATATCACAGCCCACCATACTAGACTGCGAAGTCACGATCCCTGTAAGTCCTGCGCGGGTTCATTGGCGGTCAATAACATGACCAAAACTTCTTGACAGTCGCCAAAGAGACTCGCCTTACAGTTCTCGTGCAATCAGGCATCTGGCTGCAATCCACTTGAAGAGCGGGCATCACGCGACACCTCAACGCCGCTTCCGCGATGGCTCGGGAAGCACAACCAAGAGCAGAGGGTGCAACGTACTGTGAGTAGTTATGAGCCAACTGCAGACTATCGAGTGAGGAACCTGACGAACCTGCTTCATCGAGGGTCTTAACCCGTCCACGTTATGACGCACATCTTAGCCTTCGAGGATCCTACCGAAGCAATGAGCTGTAAACAAGACATGAGGCTAGGCTGTAATCAACGTTTGGTGGGAAAAGTATTTGCGGATGGCGATGGTAATGGCGATGTTAACTTGAATGTACGAGTAGAGCGACAGAAGACTTTCCGGAAGGATGATATGTAGTGTATCATCGCGCGCAACAAATATCCTTCAACGAGGGACACTAGACATGCCGCTCGTCGGTACGATAGCCTCCCTGTTGCGCCATGAGGAACACGACTGACCGGTCCAAGCAAAGTGATGTCGTTCGTATCCAACGCGAAACAAGGAGCACTCAGGGTCCGCGGAACTATGGCGGAAGACCTCCTGAACGCAATTAGGAACGGCTCATGGAGTAGGCTGCCCCATAGACTGCAGCCCATTGCCGCGTCAGTGCCATCAAAAGGGCGCGCCAATGTCACCGATATCCTGGGCAATGAGTGGGAGCTGTGGCGGGGTGGGGTTCGTCTTGCAGATACCAAATAACCAACGGTCCAGAGAGAGTGCCTGGTGAGCAGGTACTCGGTGAACCGACAATTGCTTAGTACTTACCGTGTGCAATCGTGTGGCGGTATGTTCAGGACGAAGACAGTATGCTGGCGCTGTGGCCGCCGCCGAAAGAAGTCATTCGCCAGGCCCAAGCAACCAACCTGGACAAAACCAAGTTGCCATCCGCAGCGGACGTTGGCGATAGGTCCATGTATACCTTCGGGAACGGCACTGTCAGTCCTAATGTGCGCGCAGATGCGAGTCTTACTTACGTATCGCCATAGGCTACGATATGCAACGCCGAAGACGATGTCGCCAAGATCCTCCGAGACCTACTCAACGACGAAAGGATGCGACGCGAACGAAAACACCAGGAAGAACGGCGCGAGGTCAATGCCCTCCTTGACAATCTGCTCGACACTGAGCGACGCAAGCGCGCTCTGGGGCGTATGTGCAGAGAGTCCGGCAAAGCGCGCTGCCTTTGCGTGGTTGAGCATCGTACCAATGGGCACTGCCGATCCCCCACATGCCCACTCGCACATGCGTCGACCTTGACCGCGGCATTTGACAAGGAATCAGTGTCTTCAATCGGCCCACGTTCCTCTACGGTTTCTCCCACGACCACCGCTAGCACGACGCTGTCTGCAACGCCACCGGAGACGGAAGACGCCTCCATAGTAGACACAAGGAGCAGCTCCGATGAGCGGGACGAGCACTCGCAGAGGGAGTCGCGCGGTGCTATCAAGGACCGTTCAAGCGGGCTATCCTTCCCTCCGGCCAGCCGAAGCGTGGCTGTGCCCTCTTCATTCAAGCCCGCGAGTTTGACGGGGATGTTCTCCTTCACCCGTGCCACAGCTTCTTGGGGGCTTGTCTAGTAGCGATGAATCGGCACGAGGAGCTGAGAGTATGTTGCGAACTGAGCGGTCGAGGACGTGTTGGATGTACACAGAGGGGCCTCTTGTCCTGCAGAACATTCGTCAGGTAGAAATTACGAGAGAATGATTCACAAACCTTTCTTCAGCAACACGACGTTTTTCATTCAGCCCGGGTGTATTTCATGGCCGTTCATGCGATGTGCTTGCAAACTGCACATTCCGCTGCTCTGCTGTGCCTTGTGTGTGCAGCTGTCACGACGCGCGCGCGTCGTATGACACGTGATAGGACAATAGCGCATTCGATGAGCCTCAGCCACAGACGCGTTAGCGCTTGCCACACAAAGAGAGCGCCGGCCGCGAGCTCACCTCAACTCCTCTTCCTCCACCACACAATCACTTCCCGCCACAATTCTTCTTTGATAGCGAATACCTATACAACAGTAAACAAGCAAATCCGCACACCACTTAAGGCAACGTACGTACTGCTTTTCCACTGCGGATGGTCGTAAGGAGCACGACTGAGCCGTGGCCCCAGCAAAGCGATGTCGTCCTTCATCCCCTGCACGCAGCAGGGCTCTTGCAAGCCCCGCGGTACAACGGCTGAAGACCTCCTTGATTCGATCAGGGATGGCTCCTGGCGACTCGGGCCTTCCACGCTGCAGTACGTCGCGGCGCCGGTGCCGTCGAGGGCGCGGGCGAGCTACGCAGATATCCTCGACAACGACTGGGAATTGTGGCGCGGCGGGGTACGGCTAGTAAGCACAAAACAAGAGGCCGTTCGACGCGAATGCCCGGTGAGTGATGCCTCGATGAATTGCCGCTTGCTTTGAGCTTACCTGGGAGTGGCGCTGTCGGAATCAGGACGAAGACAGCCCAGACGCTACTTGGCCGCCACCTAGTTTGCTCATCCGCGGGGCCAACATCTTCAACAATGATGACGCATTGCCGACTGCGGGGCTTGGCCTCGAGTTGGACTTCACTGGGGATGGGAATGAGTGGTCGTCGGCCGTCGAGGAATGTGGCGCCGAGTACGGGGACGAGAGCGTGCAGTGCGACTGCTACAATTGCAACACGGTGAGTACAGAAGTGCGTGCGTATCAATGCGGGTTGCTTACATTTACCTCTAGGTGGAGTGGCTCCAGGACGAGGCCGAGAAGGCAGAAGTCGCAAGGCTCCTCGACGAGCTCCTCGACTTGCAACGACAGAGGCGAGCGCAGGAGAAGATGGAGAAAATCCTGCCTCTTATCCGAAGCCTGCCGTTCTCCGAGCCGCGGACACCCGACAGGGTCGAGCCCAGTCTGTTGGAAGGGATAGCCGGCACAAAGGAGAATATCTGGGGTAGAGCAGGCGCTGCCCAATACGACGCAACGGATTCGCCAACGACTTCATCCTCCCGCCCACTTTCGTACACTTCCTGCACCACAGCCACCGGAACGACACCTCCAAGCGTCGAATACGTCTCCGCAGCCGGGGCGCCCTTGGACAACGACAAGCAGGGCTGCACGAATCTAGGAACTTACGACGCGGCTCCACAGCTCCCGTACGTCGATTCGATCCCGCTTCCGGCGAGCTGTTGGATGGGGTCCTCGCCGAGCATCCTAACCACGGGGTTTGCGATATTGAAGGCTGCTCCCAAGACGTCGACCGGAAAAGTGTCGTGGGGAAACCGCGTCGGAAGAAGGATCAGGGCGTAAGGTCGCCAGATCATGGGCTAGGCTTGAGGCGCGTTACTGTGTAGGGAACAATGGATGCTGAAAAGCGTTCTGATGACCCTACGATGGCACGACGACCTAGGCAAGGGGCCGTCTTTGAGACGGGATGATGAAGGACGCCATCCGGCATTGAACGCATACATACCCGTTACGATGAGTCAACCTCTCCATTCTTGTATATTGTTGCGTTGGTCGTTTCAATCCTCTTTTTCTCCGGTATCTCTATGATCAGCGGCAAGGTGCGCGTTGCTTGTTATCGTCCTTCATGCGAGGGATCTTGTGTCAAGAACGGCAGGTGAGCGGGACAGATGCTACAACAGTCCGAGTGTACTTCTGTTCCGAGTTTGCGAGTAGAAGAGGAAGCACCAGCAGTGTTAGAGAGCCTCAAAGGCGATATGCGGTGCCAGATCATGGATGTACACTCAGTCCCGATTCGGCAGTCGCCACTCGCGAGTCGCTTGTGTGGCCACCCGCCCGTGACGCGGTGGCTTCCAGTGGCCCGGCCTCTCTACTTACCACTACTCGCCTCCGCGGTTGACTGTGATTGCTTGCGCAGCGTCGCGATCTCGGCGTGATGAATCGTCTCAAAGCCATCGTTGCTCTGAACTGCTCGTACGTCTGATCTAATTCGCGGGCATAGCCGCGTCGCCGAGGTGGCCATGATGAAGTACGCGGTACCCCTCGAGCCGGAAGGCTTCACAGTTGCAGATCAGCCCAGGGCTCTTGAACGTCCCTGCTATCGAGGCAGAGAGGTGTGAGTGTGCCTGCCAGAGCTCGAGTCTGATAGTGATGCTGTGGCTTTGCTCATAGTGGTATTCCCGCAGGTTCTGCGCGCTCGCACTACGGCGACGTTGACATAGAGTTCGACTCGTGATAGCATGGCGAGCAGGCTGGATATATAAGCACTCGTCTACGAGACCATGAGGGTATCTCAGGACCGTCCCCCGCTATGCATTCAGGTTTCTTGCGGCAGCTCCCCGGCGCCCTACTCACTGCGGCTGCGCGACCACCTTTTGGCTGTGCATGCCGGCGTGTGGCGCGTTTCTCGACTACATTTACCTGCCGTCCACTACAAGACTCGCTGCAGAAGGCTGATAACAAGAAGACTGGGATCCCACCCCCGTATGCACCGGTTGGAGTCGCAGCCGCTCTTGACGCATCCCCCGATACCAGTACGTCCGCACATCCGCCTGCGCGAAAACAGTATACCACGTCACGTAGCTAGGCCCTGCCCCCACCATCTCCGAGCACGAATTCTCTTTGAAGGACAAGGTCGCCCTTGTCAGCGGCGCGAACCGCGAGATGTCCATGGCGCTCGCGGAAGCGGGCGCACGAGCGGTATACTGCGTCGATCTTCCGAAGGAGCCGAGCGATGAGTGGCACAAGGTCAAGGACTACCTGGCGCGCATGAAGGGAAAAGGTGGTGAAGGCAGGCTGAAGTATTTCGGTGCCGATGTACGCGACCAGGTACGACATGGCATCGCACTTGTCGAGTTGCCGTCGTGCTGACGTGCCGTTGCAGGAGCACATGTGGAAGATCGGCCAGACGATCGGCGAAAGGGAGGGGCGCATGGATAGTTGCATCACCGCCGCCGGTGTCCTGAACCCAGACACCGACTGCTTGGAGTACAACTCGAAAGCGTTTCAGAAGGTATATGCCTATCCGAATGTGAAGGGAAGACACTCAGTGCTTATGTGGGATATAGGTCATGGAAACAAACGTTAATGGCACCCTCTTCACCGCGCAGGCCGCCGCGAGACAGATGGCCCGTTTCGGTAACGGCGGCAGCATCATCCTGAGTGGAAGCGTCACCAACAGGGTGTGCTTCATCGCCTCCCTATCTTACGTGCTAAGCTGACGAAGTAATCAGGACTTCCGCCGGATCTCGTACAACACCTCGAAATCAGCTGTCCTCCAGATTACGCGCAGTCTGGCTTGTGAGCTCGGACCAAAGCGCATCAGAGTCAATTCTCTCAGTCCCGGCTTTATCTACACACCGTAAGTTGACTGAAACTCAAATATCTGTAGAATGCGCTCAATCCGCCCCACAGCATGACAGCATCGTTCTTCGATACGGAACCGCACTTGCTCGAGGTCGTGGCCGATTCGAGTCCGTTGAACAGACTGGGCCGCCCTGACGAGCTCAGAGGTGTCGTTACGTGGCTCGCTAGTGATACGAGCACTTTTTGTACGGCCAGCGAGTAAGTCCACGAATTCGACACCCGTTTTCACGTACTGAGATTGCTCTCCCACACTAGTGTGTCCGTGACTGGTGGTCTTGATGCATGGTAGTCATAGAGTACTTTGTTGAAGCCTGGGGAGCGCAGCTTGAACATAGTTGTGTGGGATAAGTCTAGACTTTGGGCTCAAAATGGATTTAGCATGGGATTGGTATGAGGGCCAAACGTCACCGAAATGCAAGATCACTCTGCCTTCGCGTCTTACACCTGCACGTAGCCGCAAACCTCAGGAGTTATACTTCACTGAGCATGCGGATGCTATTGCTGCACTGGTGTAATACTACGAAGGATATGTATGGTATGGTAGAGTATGCCAAGGAGAGGAAATGCAGGCGAGAGGATGGCATGTTTATGTTTATGCGCATGTTCTGACGTGGCCTCCAAGATCAAGCAACGAGAGAAAGAATAGTAAACAACAGCAGTAACCACAGCAGTAGCAAGTCCAGAGGCTCTAGACAGTTCACGTCTGCTTACCGTGCCGCTGATAACCCAGATACCAGCAAGGACACCTATTCCAGCAAGGACACCTGTTCTCCATCATCCTCGGTAGTCTCCTTAACGAACTCCTTAGAGACAGTGGATGACGAGCTGACGGAGTGCCCGTTGCCGCTGACGTGTGCCTGGCCGTTAGCACTGCCGTTGATAGAGGGGGTCGGCGAGCGTTCACCCTGCACTGGCAGGGCAGTGGTGGCCACAGACTTGACATCCTGCAAGACTAAGCGTGATGCATCAGTGTCATAAACAAGGATGCGGATACAGTGATCATTTACACAGCGGCCTCAGAAATGCGCGAGACGACTGCCTGCTGATTGTCCGAGCTGGAGAATTTGCGTTGCTGCCGTTGTTGCGGTGAGTGGTCTGAACACCTTGTCCTTGGGGACGAAGTTCGAAGACGACGTCGCCCTTTTGGGTGAAGACGGGGCTGGACAGGCAGCACGCGTGCTGCCAGTGGCCAGGGTAGCCGTAGTTCCAAACACCCTCAAAGACCTTCAGCTCAGCGAAGGACTCTGACAAGTCGATCATCTTCTCAGCGAAGTGCTCGTCGAGCTTCTGGCGTAGGTCGGGGAGCATGCCGAACTCGTTCTGCGTAGAGGATGACTTGATGACCGGCTTGAACGGGCCGGGGACCTTCACGCAGAGACCATTGCTTTCGCTCTGGATGCTAATCACAGCAGTCCACCTCGCAGTCGACTTCGAGCTAGCGTATGCGGGCAGTCAATGTGCAGTGGACTTGAAGGACACCTCGATGTCGGTCTCACCAGAGAGCTTGATGTCCATGGATCGGTTCTGCGTTGCAGTCGGCAGCTCTAGGTAGTTGCGCGTCGAGCCTTAATCATCCGGTCAGCAACTGAACACCATGTAGTAAGTGGCAATAGCTAACAGTGGACAGAGTAGGTGCCATCGTCGATCTCGCCGCCGGAGCCCTCGTGCTTGTTTGTCCAGTCGTTGCGGTACTGCCACATGTACTTGATGAAGCCAGCGCCCTTGGACACTTCCTCCCACCTGCACTTCTGCGAGCTCTTCCGCTGATCTTTGTCCCAGCTAACGAGCTGCAGCTGCCACACACCATCGACAACACCTGAGAAGATCGGGACGACCGTCGTGCGCGCGTTGATGAGACTGAGACTATCCAGAAGGCGCTTCTCCATGAAGGTTGAGCGCGAAATAACCACGGTGTCATACGAGGACTTGCGCGACGTGTGAATGACGAGACTGGACGAGTACTCGAGGCGAGGATTCGAAGCCGGAAATGGGCGGGACTCCGTCATACCGAGCACCACGATGACAGGCTCGAGGCCGGCGGTGAATTGCGCCCAGTTGCGGCGGGTGATCTTATCCTTGGAGTAGATGTGGAACTGCATGGAAGTCAGAGCCTGAGATACAGACGCCAGGTTGTTCTTCGTCTTCCAAACGGGGACAGTGTAGATGATGCCGAGACCGGATTGCACGAGGTTTGGCAGATAGTGGCCCTGAATGTAATGAAGGGCGGCCTGAACCTGCTCAATGGGACGGCGCCCGTTTGAGTGGATGATGGAATGGTGGAACAGACCCTCGAATCTGGAGAACTCGTAGATGAACTTGGCGCCTGTGAGTACTGTTGTCAGTAACACTTGAGGGTGACAACCACAGTCAACATACGCGAGAAGTTGAAGACGATGTGCTCGAGGACACGATCGTCGCGGTCACCATGCTCCTTGTAGACGTGCGACTCCTTGTACTTCTCGGTCCAAGACTCCGAGGCCTTAAGTTCACTATGTGTGACCTTCTCCAAGTCGACCTCAAAGGCAAGGTGCCAGTCCTCGAAATGGTGGCTCTCGCTCCTGCACACTTGTTGAGACATCAGCTCCTTGAGATGGAAAACCCTCAACTCACTCGCTGCAAGGTGACCCATTCTTCAAGACCTTGAGTTGGCCGGACTTGAGGCGGATCCAGATAATCGCGCGCCCATTGCTGAGAAGACGGAGAGTGATGGGCTTGAAGTGGGCATTGAAGAACTCCTCGTAGCACCACTTCACCAGCGCGTGGTCGCCGTGGCTGGAATCCCGCCCACAGCTCCAGAGTGACTGGAAGAATGCATTAATCGTTGACTGTGATACCGCGATGACCTGATCGAAGCCGTGCATGTTGCAGTGTGTGATGCCATTGGTGTACCACTCAGCCTTGTCTGTATCCTCCGCCTTGGAGTCTCCGTCCTCGCCCGGAACGGTGGGGTAGGAAGCGATGGGCGAGTGCGCATCGGAGAAGTAGATGACGTGCAGATCGACCGTCTTCAGGATGTCAAGGTAGGTAGTGGAGATGATGTGTATGCAGTAACTGAAGGCACTCTCGTCCTCCTCCTCAGCGGGGCCCTTGCACTCCATACGGTAGGGACGGGCAGCTTGTAAGGAGAAATGTATGAGACCAATTTGAAACGAAAAGAAAAATGCAATGTACATCCCACATCAAGCACACAGCGCTTGACGGAGCCGTCGGACTCGTCGACGATATCGACCGCGACCGCGATTTCCCAGCCTTTGTACTTGGCACATTCCCTGTGACAGGCATGAGAGCAGCTCGAGATGAAATTCATCAGCTAGACTCACTTCGTCAATTCCGCATCCTCGTAGAAGAGAATTTCGTCCACTGTGAAGTAGACGATGGCCTCGCGCGAGCAGATTACCCTGACGCGGGGAGCCCCGAGACGGAGGATGAAGTGATCGTCCGTCACCCGCATCGGGGACAAGGAAGTGCGATACTCCGCGAGGTAGAGCGACTGCCAGTGGTCTGGGATGTCGCCGTCCATGAGCACTATCGCGGCCTTCAGCCAAGCGGACGACAAGTAGGCGTTAATCTTATCAACATTCACGCCGTAAATATCGTCGACCTCAGGCTGGGGCACGGTTCTGTCCATGATCGAGTAGTCGATCGTGAGGCGGTATCGGTCGTCGTCGTAGTTCGGGAGCGAGAAGAGGACGTGATCGCCTGCATTGCGCAGCAACACGAAGTACTCCGTCAGGTAGTGTATCAACGCGTCGCGCCCAACGATGTCGGGCGGCTCGGCTGAGACGAATAGGGCCTCTGCAGTGTGGTCAGGTACGAGATGGTGAATATGAAGGAGTGTTACAACGCACTCGGCAAATCAAGGGCAATCAGCTGCACGAGATTCCGACTGGTACTGATCCTTGAGTCCTTGCTGAGCACTGACAGGTCGCTAGTGTCGAAGGGGACGCGGAAGGAGAGCTCAGTGTCGGACAGATGTTGTTCGCGGTCCCTGCCAGTGTAAAGCAGTTGGCTGCACGTTTTATCGTTAATTCATATATCCACCTACTTGTCGGAGTAGTTTGAAGTCGACGACTTCGAATAATCGAGACGGTAAGTGCCTTCCTTGATCGTGAGACGCAGAATAGCATCGTGGTTACAGATTAAGTCGATCTTGGGCTTGTCGAAGGTGGCGTGAAACATTTCCTGGTTGCGCGCGTACGGGCTGGTGGAAGTAAACTCTGCAAGGGCACGAGAGTACTCTGAAGCATATAATCATCGGTCAAATCGGTCAGACACCATGCACGAGTTGCAGACCGATACGTACTGCACTGTTCTGCGGGCTTGTTGGTCCGGTCATAACGCTTGATGCGGTCGGTGGCAATTTCGTGGGATACTGCCAGTTGTGCGTTCATGTAGCAAACAGACTGGACTGCACAGTTTTCGCCGACACACATGTTGGATATGCTGCAGAGAGCATAGTCAGTCAAGGGCGAAGAATATCTTTCGCTGCATTGACTTACCAAAAAGTGTATGCAGCGGTATGGAGAGGGAGAGGTGGTATGCGAGTCAACCTGACGAGGACTCCGCAAAGTCTGCCTTGTATTTATACCGGACTCTGAACAGATGCTCCGCGGTGATTGAGGATCCTTTCAGATCTGCCTTCTGGAGGGCCCCATTGGCATGCTGTGGCGCCCGCAAACCGCTGAATTCATAGCTTGATAACTAGCATCAGGCATTGGCACAGCACATGGAAGGGCCTGTCAGTGCATCGTGCTCAATACTGCTGTCGTGACGGAATCTAGTAGGGCCATGATGTGGCGGATTCGAGGGAAGATCATTGACAAGTACTTGTCGGGCCGGCAGATGGAAGTGGCGAAGCAGAACGGTGGGCAAGCGGACCTAAGGATCGAGGCATGGGGTACTCAGTGGCAGCGCCTGCCATCCGCGGGCTCTGCCTGCCTAGTTCAGCCGTTATTTCCGTACATACATGCTATGAAGCCCACCTGATTCGCGCTGCTCACGACGCTTGTGATTTGGTTATAGTGAGCTGCCTGTCGGAAGGTATTCAGTTCGGTGACTTTGCGGACTAAACCGGCCCACTCTGGTATGTATGACTCCGGTATCATTCAGGGGCCTGGGACCCCTACCTGATCACTGCCATTGTGCACACTACACAGTGGTGTGGCCCGTTAGGGAGCGCCCGCTATCTGGGGACATTGGCCCCGCGCCGACTCATTCTCGAGCAATGCCCTGCTAGGGAGGGACTATTCTGAATTGTCAACTTATTGGGTGTTTGCGTTTCCGTCACGGTGCACGAATTCTTGTAGCTGTCACCTTTACAACAGCCAACAGCCACGGGGATGCCGGGGAATCCTTGTTCGGCGCATTCATCCCATGGTACGAGGCACTACACCGCCGACCCGTATGCATTCGTGTTGTGATGAGATTTGGCGACTGTGAAGCGAGTGAATCATCCGCCCGTACGTTACCTAGACAAAACATCTCAGCGCATTACCGATGGAACGGAGCAGGAGCGTACTGACTGAGGCCGTGATCCATGCGTAAGCTTTGCATTGGGTTGACTCGCACATTTTCATATCGAAAATAACCTTCATTTCATATACCCATCCCTGGCGGAACCACACCGCGGACCAACTGCCGACGATCCTAGTACGGGCTTTCCAGCCAAAGTTGTCCGTCGCCAACGTTCTTCGCAATCCAGAAGACGGTAGTACACTTGAAGAGTAAGTTTCCAGATCGGTAGACCCGACTGTCGCCGTCGAAGTCAAGGAACCCTGGCCCCTCCTGCAACTTCACCGACCTAGCGCCTTCAGCTACCCTGCATGTGATCGTTTCATCACATAGATTGGGGAACCGCACGGTGGGGCAGAGCCTCTTCGCTCTCATAAGCTCTCAGCTGGCGTTCACCGCAGCAATGCCAGATCATATACGAAATTGGAAACTCGGACTGCCGCAGCTGGGATGTATTTCTTGCTACGGAGGGTAGCTGCCAAACTGTGACCGCATGCCGGAAAGTTCTGCAGTTAAGTTACTACGAGCTTCGCGGATACTATTGTTGGGCCCTGGCTCAATATATCATTATTCAGACCGACTAAACCCAATACATTGGTCAGCCCCAGCCTCGAGGTAAGTATTCCAGTTTACTAACCGTCGCACATTGATATCAATCAAGAATTTCCATCCCTCGAAGTTTAGCCTGTGTCCCGGGCCCGTCAAGTGTCCATGATCTGTTCCGAGTGCATTTTCTTGTGGACTCTAACACGCCACAGCGTGACTGAAGTCAGATTGACAGGCGACTTCACGGAGTTGCCTGTCAATATGAATGACGTTGTTTCTTCCAAGTCGGAGTCCAATGAATGCGGATATCGCCTCGAAGAAAGCTGTCCCGACGCTCCTCCCCGATTTCTATTCGGAATGGGAGTCGAGGCATGCTACAAAGCATGAGGGGGAAGTCCAATATGCAGCAGTCTTCCATTCGACCAAGCTTGGAGTCTTGTTGCTGGCGCCACTAGGTTGTCTTTAGCATGCTCGCAGGCTTCCAACGACCGCGGCGAGGACGATGTGAGGAGACGTTATATTATAGTAGTAACTCACTAAGGGATGGTGCACAATGATGAGATGAAGATCGACGATGTCTAAGGTTTGCGTAGGACACGCTGGGGGACTTCGCAGGGAGGATGTCGTGGCATGAGGGACATCACCTATTCGACACCAACCTCGAATTGAAACGCGACGGGCTACGCCACTATCTTGCAGAGCGGATGTAGGCCACTGGACTGTCAACGTTGCCGCTGTACTGAGGCTTGTCCGTCCTCGCCCGCTCCGTTAGTTTCGGTAATGTCGCCGGCGCCCCCCTTCGTCTGTTTGGCTGTCTTTCTTGCACGACGCCAAACTGCCCTTCAAACCCATACGCGCGGCCTTGCTCAATCCCATTGAGCCCGTTGGCTAGAGCCATGGGCGTCCTCGCTGTCTGGGAGCCCAGGCAACAGTTACTGCACACTCAGGCTATCAAGCGACCACGCCTACCGAATGAACGTCAACCCATTGCTCGAGCCCTCGAGTGGCCGCACAGCGCGCGGGGCAACATGTTAACGAACCATTCCTGTTGGGCACCGGGCTTGAACGACGAGTGTTGTTTCTCCTGGCACCTTGATGTCGAGGCATCATGTCTTAGCCGCTACTGGGAGCTAAAGAATGTTGCGGACTCATCAGAGCGAAGCCTCAGATGTCATGATCTCCTCACAAGACACGATGCCATCGAATCAGTTCGTCTTCCCGGGGACCCATCAGTTAAAGAGTTCCTCCTTGTACTCCACGAGACTCGTCTATTTGCTGTATGCCTCCTCCTAACCACTGCACGTCCACTTGCTCTCCGTCTGTGTGCCAAGAATGAGGTCGAGCCGGCCGTTCACGAAACCAGTGAACAGCAGAATGAGCGTCGCGCGCGCGCGGTGACTCCACTTAGCAAGTCAAGGATCTAGTTGTCTGAAGAATAAGAGAGGCACGTCCAAAGCAGATGTTGAGTCCGCCGGCGGTGAGGGAGAAGATGCTCAGCGAAATGTCTGGCTTGCGGACCAGGAGGTCCAGGAGGGAATTCGACGCCACAGCTGCCCAAGCGTGACGTGTGACGCAGCGAAAGACGCCCGTCTCTCTGCCCAGTGGTCCCCGGGCCGGTCAGCTTGAATCCACACTGGCAATGGCATGCGCGCGTTACCCCCCAAAACACTCTCGATACTGAGAGAGTATGTTTGAGCAAGACGACCGATCAATATCAAGCGCCACTCAAACAAAAAAGACTCCTATATACGAGGCAGTGAGCGTCGGGGACTCGGGACTCAGTCTTTCTGGCGCACAGTCACCGTGACGGTCAGGGCGGAGTACGGTTAGACCTTCCAAGGTGCGTGAAGGTCAACGATGTGAGCGGCGACATCTGAGTGACGATTCTTGAGGCGTTTGGCAGAGTGCACCCACGTAATCCATATCGAAGCGCTCTCGAATTCGGGTCACTCGCAGTGACGCATACCCCCCGCCACAGCCCTAGTGAGTACGACTACTTTCAAGGGGCACTTTGGGGCTGATATGAACCTCTTCAGCTTGCTGTACACGCGAAACAGTGCTACCATTGACTTCCAGAACGAGGCCGCACAGAGGTCGGCGGTTACTCTCATCCGTCGACGAGATTGTTCATCGACGGGCATTGCTAGAATAGACGTCTCACGGAAGCAATAATACTACGGGACTTCAGATTGACAGTGTCATTCCGGAAGATAGGCTATGTCCTCCAGTAAGGCTTCGACAGACACTGAAGCATCGCTGACTGACTTTAGTGACTAGGGTCTGTTGGTCATTTGTGAATGAACTGCATCCTGACCCGCATTCTAGCCTGAACTATATACTCTGGCTGCAAGATGTACTAGACACAACATATCTTACGGAGCATCTGCCAGTTACTTACCGAACGATACGCGGTGTCGATGTATGTGTACACGGATTGCTTTACTACCGATACTTCCTGAACTTACCCAGGTGCACAGCGGAACGGGAGCCTCCGTCACATACCCTCTTCTAGAACGTTGGTTGGACCCATGGTGGGAATTTGTGGCTTTAGGTATGTGCAGAGTAACATAGGCACCGTCTACTCACCGCGCTATAGACATCGACGAGAAGTCGCTGGAGTATGCGCAGCGTAATGTACACAGCAACGATCTTCACAGACGCATCAGTGTTGTGCTGTCAGATCAAACCGGTCCCATCCTCTGTCATGTTCTGGGTGGGCATACGTCTATCAGCACCGATAAGCTAAGGTTGGTCTTTATGAGAACTGAGCGGAAGTATCGGGATATCCATCAAATCCCGCAGGCAGGTCTTCGACTTTACAATGTGCAACCCTCCTTTCTACAGCAGCAAAGAGGACGTCCAGCGATCAGCCGAAACAACTTGAAAAGAGTATCAGCCAAATGCAGTATGTTTTGTTTACATTTACTATTAGGCAGCTGATGAAATTTCACGATAGGTATGCACTGGCGCAGACGTAGAACTGATCACCTCGAGCGGAGAGGTCGCTTTTGTCTGCAACATGGTACGCGAGAGCCCTGAGTTGAGGTCTCGATGCCGGTACGCTCATATATATCACCTACGTTACCTACTGATCATCGCATAGCTGGTTCGCCTCGATGCTGGACAAACTGACCTCTCTCGCCGAGATCATCACTAAATTCAAGTTGCGCCAACATCAGGTGCGTTGGAGTACCGACCGCGTATCCCGAGGCTCACACAGCGACGACACTCGACCCTCAGATAGACAACTACGCCGTGACCGAGTTCTTGCAGGGACAGACCCGGCAATGGGCAATCGCGTGGTCATTCGGGGATGTGCATCTACCAGACGTGCGCGGACCCTCTGTATCTCTTGTGATGGTCAAGTTAATCAACCTCTGGATCAGTAAATAGCGCGGATATCAAACCCATCGGTCCACTCGCTCATGCCTACGCACAACACGGTCCAACAGGGTTATCCTGAAGGAATGTCACTGGAGGATCTCCTCGCAGCTGTCACCTCCGCGTTGGCCTCGATTGACGGGGTGTCCTCTCTTCCCCTCGAGCCTCGCTCCCCTCACTCATTACCGCCCAAGGCATGTCTGGACGTACTGGTGTCGGCGACGGGGGACACGTGGTCCAGAGCAGCAAGGATGCGTGAGGAGACTGTGGAAGTGGATCGAGAAGCCGCGCAGACTCTCGTATGCTGCCAGGATTGTCTGTGCGACACGTACACGAGGAGGTCCTGGGGGCGCTGGTCTACAATGTCACTAGGTGAAGGGAAGAGACCGAGGGCTCTTCGAGAGCTTTGCGAGCCACTTGAGCAGGAAAATATATGTTGCATCGTGTACTTCACGGACGTAGTCACGCAATGTAGACGGTTGTGATAAGGGTGTCACTGGCCAGATTCGATATCCTGAAATATCACATAAGACTGGACATACAAGTCATCTTGCTATAGCTCCGCTCTACGACACTGCAGTTTAAACGTTCACGACCGACCAGTGCCGCACTGGCCATCCCCGGGCCCGGATGAGTCGGAAATTCGACCAGATATTTGGGCGCGAGTCGCCGAACTCGTAAGTTGAATTCGTGCCTTAGCCCACGAGAGGTAGCACACTACGCACAATGCTTCAGACACAATGCATCACCCGAACGGACAATGTAAGGATCTCTAGGAAACTGTGTTACTAATATATCACGCAACGTCCATTGGGACTTTGACCGAGGACATGTACGTGAGATGCGCGGGCTGACGAGGGCAATGCATCGCACCTAATCGCACTGCAAGTTGAAGTGCGCAACCATTGTTGTTGAGGGTCTTGGAACGACTGCTAATAGTGAATGGTTGCGTATGCAGCCGAGGTGGATAATCGATTGGGATTAAGGCAATTGTTAAGCGCCTCGTAGGCGCTAAGGATACATATAGTGCCCCGTCTCGAGCGCAACTTCATACTCATCCATATCGCCACTCCCGTCTTTGTCGCAACTTCATCCGCTCATATCTGATACATCACACTAAAGTCATCACTTAGATATTGGTGAGACCTCCCATTGACGTCGCTGAAAACACCAGACTCACCTGTGGCTGAAGCAACACAATGACAAAGAGAACGTCGACGCCGTACCCTCGCCTACGCATTGAGCAGTTGATGCAATCGGAACAAGAAGACATGGAGAACGAGATTAGCAATCACACAAGCAGGCACCACCGACAATCGAACATCATCATGCCAAAACCCGAGCGAGGGCGAGAAGTCTTCGCGGAGATACTCAACAAAGAGTGGGAGCTGAGAGAAGGGGAACTGTTTCCTGCAAGCACCAATACACACACGGTAGAGGCATATAGCCAGGTGAGTCGCTAAGTGCTAAACCGTGTATGGATTCGTGCTTACCGGATGGACCATCTGCAGGATGACGACGGCGACGACGATAGTTTGTGGGGATCGCCATCGCCCGTATATCCACTGCCTCTGCCGCTGGATCACTCTGCGACATCTTGGCCAGTTCGAGGCAATGGTGAGCAGGAGGACCATACACGCGAGCCACAATGGATGGTCGACAACCTTGGGTTTACCGCGGAAGACGCGAGCCTTGTCGCGAGGTACCTTGCCGACCCACCGGGAGAAGAGGCAGTAGGTACCTGCGATCGACATCCATAGCTTCAACTGATCGTGATCTACAGTACCCGTCTCTAGGACAATCGGCACCGGGATGGACCGGTGCTGTTGATGCGGACGCCGAGTACAGGCACTCTTTGGACGAGTACGGGGGCCTCGTCTACCCTGAAGATTCCCAAGTAGAATCCTAGTGAGACGAGGTTAGTGCCAGTAGTGCCGTGTATGACTGCTGAGACGTGCTGATGCAAGTCTCAGGCCAACATGGAAACTCCTGAGCTCGTGGAGCCCATTGTGCCTTTGGACCTAGACATCGTATCCAGGTCTGAAACTTCATATAGAGTTCCCAGTGGTATGAGCGACCCGGGATGTCAATTTCGGCTTGGATGTACGAGTAGCACAGCAGAGGACTTGTCGGGAGGATAATCTGTAGCGTTTCCATCGCGCACAACCGGTAGCCTTCAACGAGGACGCCAAATCTGCTGCCCGTCCGTCGAGGCTCGATAGCCTCCCTGTTGCGCCGAGAGCGTCGATATGCCCTATACTTTCCAAGACCAGGCTCCTACTTCGCGTGACAAGGATTCGCTTTCGATGCACTTCAATAAACACCCACCAGCATGCTAATGCGCCGCATCGCCGCCGCCGACGACGTCGAGACTATGCACCGGCAATGTCCGCGGTTGGGCGCTAATAGTATAAAGGGAAGCGCTGTGGCTGCTTTTCGTCGTCTTCAGCTTTCTTGTGCCCATCACCCACCGCGCGACGCTTCAATACCCGCACCCTATCGTTCAACAAACATCACCGTCAATATGTCGAGTCTTGCACCAAGTGTAAGTAACTGACCACTGACTTACCGAGCAATGATATCTGATCGGCTGCGACCGCCTAGTACGCTACCGTACTCAAGTGGGGCAAGGGTGCATTCCCCCCTCCCGGCCTGCCCCCAAAGCCGATAGGCACACGTCCTATGCAAGGCGAGGCGAGGACTCGACCTCAGTGTACAAGGTATGGGTCGTCTTCCAGTCAAGCGCATCGGCATTCACTGAGGCGACGCGTCGCTCAGAGTCAAGCCAATGTGCCCCATGGCTATCGCACAACCTACCCCTTGCCGCATACCGCAAGAGGAACGGGCCCGATATGCGGCCATACTCGATGGCGTCTGGGATATCGTCTGGGAAGACTACGAGTCTGTCAACAAAGAAATTACAGCCGGCCGCCAGGGACACCAGGTAAGTAGGCGATGGAGGACTGCTGAAACATCTGTGCTGACCTTGACTGCACAATAGGATAAGGTGGAGTATACTACCTGGCCCCCGGTGCTAACCGGGTATTCAGCTTCGCCATGTGGAACCAATTATCAGACGTCGGCACCAGTAAGTGTTGAACTGTTTGTGGTGGTCGCGGAAAGCTTCTAATATATCGTAAAAGGTGGCGGATGCTTCGACCGATGGCAGTTGGACATGGATAGTCAATACTCAGGGAAGCCCAAACGGACCAGGGCCGGTTTGGCAGTTCGAGACGCCAAGTCCGTCTCCACGTTCTCAGTGGGTATGGTGAGAAGCAAGGGGTCTAGCGACCGGTGGGTACGTTGTCGTCAATATCCAGCGGGGTCGTTGTCCAGGCCTGTTGAATGCAAGTCTCGTAGCCCCACTCCCGTCAAACCGGTAGATCGTCCCGCGTCGCAGTCTCAATGAACCTCGGTCTCTGGATATTCGCGAAAGTATGGGCTAGGGAGAATGCAAGCTCGTTCGGATTCGATTTTTGGCTGGTGTCCGGCGCTGCGGCGACGATATCTCGTAAACCGTTCCTGTGTACTTGTGATACGCTACTTCTGCTTTGCTCTGGAAAAGTGTGTTTCAATTGTGTACAACGCACCAAAACATATTGACTGTGCATGATTGACTATGCTTTGGTTCATCCCTACGCGGCGGCCTTCGAAGGTCGGCCGTGCTCCTCTGCGTGAGCATGGCCAGTGCACTTGTATTCAATGCACCGGAGTAACGGCCCGCCAGCCGCAGCTTTTCAGCCACAGATGTGTTGGCGCCCTTTAGAACAAAGAGAGCGCTCGTCCTCGGAACGTCGTCTTCACTTGCGTCCGTCGTGCACCCATTCTTCTCCACTTGTTCAGCCTGAATGACAAACAACAGGAAGAGAACAAGTCAACGAAGGTAGGACTCTTGTATGCGTTGCAGGCGTCTGGGTGCTTGAACTCACCATGATGTTTTCTGAGGAACAAGTCAACGACGTCAGGACTCGGTGTCCGTTCGCCATTGACCACGCGGGGCGATGTGATCGCTCCCTAAAGATGGTCTTGCACGGGCCGTCTTCTCGCCTTGAACTGGCCGCAAGACCGCTGTTCCTTGCCGCCTAAGGCGCAGCGAATGATACCTCTGGCCGCCGTACATGATCACGTATGATCAGATGCGCATCTGCGTATGCTGCCTACAGCGAGGGCCACACGGTGAGCCAAGGCACTATCTGTGTTCGTTCGAACGAGCTTACCTCCCAGCGGCATAAGCTATGATGCCTTCATCGATCCGTCGACATCCCACCCGCGTCCATCGAGTTCGTAAGTCGACGAATAGTTGGCGCGCGGTGCTGGTCGCAGGTAATCGGTACGGGACATGTTACGGTATTGACCGTATACTCCTACGCCATGCCATAGGATCCAAGTCACGAGCGAGGGGGTGTTCGCGAGGAACAGGATACGACGACGATGCGCGACAAGTGCACGCTCTCCAGGTCGGGCCCTATGAAAGATGAAGACGAGGCCCGGCTCCACCAATCACGATGCGCAGTCGCGACAGCGTCGACGAACAGCGCATGCCGCGCCACCCTGGAGAGGAGGGGTCAAGGGCGTTCGCACCGATACAGTTCAGGCAGGGCCCTGAGACGGGCCGGTAGTCAACAGGAACAAGAGCGCGGTGTTGGCTGTCAAGAGTAGCAGTGGGGGATTTGGGGCGGTGGTTCAAGATCGAGCCTGGAGGGCAGATGCGCGCCATGGGGAGTACGCAAGCGTCCCGGGTTTTTCTCTCGCCTTTGTCTCGTTGATACTTTCCTCCACGGTGCGTTCCTCGAGAGGGACAGACACGTACGACGCCCGCCGGCTCTCGAGCACTGAGCTTAGCCCACAGAAGGGCAGCGGATGAGTGTTGGACGCGAGAACGGCATAGACGACAGCGTATTAGAAGACGGTTACCGAGCTAGAGCGTGAACATTTTTGTGCCGCTGCGAGGAGGAGTTTGAGGCAAACAGGAGGCAGCGACGCCCTATCCGATTGTGTTGACTCAATGTGTGTGGCTGAGCTGCCGGCCATTTCCGGCGGTACACTGCCGCCCCTTGCACTGGTCCACCATCTCGACCAAATCTTGATCTTCCCTCTTGCTTACGCCAGCCCCTCTGTGAGCCCGGAAAATACTCTTGGATAGTGAAGACCATACTGCCGCGCAAGATCTTGTCGACATCCATCAACTACGGCCCAGCATACCGGAAATTACACTGGGTGACGACGCGGTTCCGACCGCGCTGTCAGGCCATTGCGCACGCATATCGTTTTCGAGGATGGCATACCGATTGCAGGGTGTGCGTTATGCAGTTCTGGGGAGCGCTGGAGGAGGTACTCTTAGCATGGGCAAGTGCTGTGCATCGACCTATCAAAATTGAGTGCCGGGCGTAGCATGCATCGCTGAGGGGATGGTGCCAGCGTGGCGTGGTATTGTCTGTATTTTGTGACAATGTGAGTGCCATCATCATTCAAACTGTGCTCGGCGGTGAGTCGCATTTCTCTAGACCGCACGCGCACCCTTCCGACCTTCCGACGATCAAGAGAGCCGAATGAGGCTTGTCAATCAGACGGCTCAAGCCCCGAATGACCTCTCCTTCCGTTTGCGCGGGGCCCGGGCATATGTTCGCTAAGTCTACCTGCGAAAGTACGCAGCGTGAACCGTAGCAGAAGCCCGTGTGGAATCGCAACAGTGGTCGATCCTGCTGTTTTCCTTGTACGATCGCCCCTGCTGGGTTACATTTCTGCACCCTTCTATTGACGGCGTCATTGAGGAGCGCCAGTCAATGATGCTAGTTCCATAGCGGTTGTGGGGCGATTATGTCAGAAGTGGTCGCAGGCCGTGCATATCGTCGATCGTTGTCTTTACACTGGAGTATATGGAATGCTATACTAGGTATCTGGCCAATGTGCAGAGGCTTTGACGATTGTGTGCTGTTCGCGTTTGCGGCCAGACTGTTCGGAAAGCTCAATCACAACGATACCACACGGTCCATACCGCTGCTACGGAAGAAGGGATCGAAGAGGCGTATGTGACAAAACTGGTGGACCCCGCCTGACGTCTGACTTCCGTTGGTACTATACTCTAGATGATCGTCGTCCACGAGGATATATAATGCCTGGCGTAATCACTACCTCCGCTGCAAATGTAGAATGCTGTTGTTCAAGATCTCAACGCTAGCGTCTTGCGCTCGAACATGAGTCACGAATCGCAGACCGCTTGGACAGGTATGCCCGACCTAATCTGTATCGGAAATTGCTCGAGTGGATCGCCTGGCACCACACTGCCATGCAGAGATGCCCCCACCCGCCTTCCAAACTATCGTCTGCAGGGGTTGCTAGCTTTTGGAGTGTTCTGAGTCCTTAGTCCCTGGTACCTCAAAGCACGTCTTGTGCCTATATGGGGGATCCACGACATGGCTTCGGACACAACCATCGGCTGTACCTAGAGCGCCGCACGACGTGGAGTGCTGACCTCGTCAATCCTCACGCTCTGGCGTGTCCTCGAAAAGGGGCCCGTCGGTCCAGTGGCGCGCATGAATGGTATTTCGCTGCGGTAGGACACATCTCCTGACGACAGGAGTGACAGAATCGCACGTTTTCGCGCCACTGCGGTCTTATGCACCAGTGGTGGTATGTTTGTTGTCTACCAGTGGACACAAATCATCGAATGCCATCTTGGTGCCAGTCGGTGCGTGAGTTCAAACATTCACGTCCGGCCGGATATCGTAGTCCGGTGGACGTGCACGGGTAGTAGGCATGCTAGCAGCATTCAGCTGTCGACTCCCTCATAGGGGCTATCCGTGTACTGCACTAGAGGTCACATCATAAAAGACAGACTCTACAGCAAGTGCTACTAACCATCCCCACGGTCCCTTTCGCACAGCCGGAGGAAGCAGCTATGCAGGCCATCCGAAGCTTCTCATACTCCATGATGGTAGCGTGCATTGTCGTCGCATTACTTCTGCCTAGTGACGCAAATGCCGGTCCCGTGGTAAGCAGACCCGATCCCAAGCTTACTGGGACGCCTCACTAATATTCTTCATAGGAACGCAAGGTAGACGAACACAGTGCCGTCAAGGATATCGCACTGTTCGGCGACTACGACGTGAGTCATGTTCAGTCGCCGATGATGCGAATTTGACATAATGGCGACCATAGTGAGCCTCATACAACGCCGCCTGGTTGTCCGTAGAACTTCATGCAGGCCGTATCGAATACTTGCACTGCAACAAGACTACAGTGATGTTTGGCATGGACTGAATCACTTGAGCGGTGTGGCTATACTTGATCAGTAGCTGTTCACAAGTAGTTCTTTGCTTTCCACCGTTGAGGGCTCTGTGAGAATGGAGAATTAGTACTACTGGCGATATGTGCATGTCATGTTCAAATCGCGTACATGTAACGAAGATGCCGTCAGGCAGCGGTGTAGAATGTACTGTTGCCATTTATACAGCGAGCTGCAGGAGGCTAACATTCGCCAAGTCGAGAAGGCTAACGGTGGCGGCAGCTGCCTGTCCGGTGGACGCATCGCTTGCATGTGTTGCACCCGGTGAGTGGCGTGCCTGGCACCTCAGCCACAGACGCGTAGGCGCCCGCTACATAATGGATCCGGAGCGCGTCCACTAGTACTGCAAGCTTCTCACCCCCACTCAACCCTCGCAAGAAGGCCGCGCATCTGTCAGGTCCTTTGAGTTCACTCGCTAGTAATATCTGAAGCGCGCATAGGGTCTCTTTGCTGCATTAGAGCGATGCAATCGTGAGTACAATCAACGTGAAGTCAAGCCACTCACTTCGCGACTGGCCGACATACTTGGTGCCACAAGTGCTATGCCACCAAAAGGAAAACAAGATTCTACAGGTACCACGGCGCGTGATCTGTTGGAGGGGCTCAGACTCGAGCACCATCCTCAGCCTCACGCGCCACCTCCCATAGTGGCAATGGATCGCGATAGCTTCGTGGCCACTCCCGTTCAGCGACATTTGCGAGCGGGCCTTGTCGCACAACAATCACAGACGGGCGAGAATTCTAAGACTCCCATTCCTGGTAATCCGCGCGGTTCTGTAGGCAGCGAGCCGAAATTGAACAGTCAGCATTTGTCAGACGTAGTGAGTATCCTTACTTAATCGCTCTGTTCGTCTCGAAACGAAGTCTGCATGCAGACATGGAGAGCACACCCCGGTACAGGTACAGTTCCGGTGGTCCACATGGCGCAGCATGACGAAACATTGGATGGGGTAACTAGTCTCGCGGCCGCGGAAGCGGTGCCAAGTCGTAATACACTGCAGGACCCCGACGTGAGTACGTTCATTAAAACCCGTCTATGTTGCAATTTACACCTAGGCATGTTGTCAGCTGCTAGTATACGGTTTTAGCACAGAACTCGCACCCTGGTGCGTTGTCTCTGCCGAGCCGGTAACCTACGCGCGACTGGTCGACGCTCTGGAAGCCAGCGGCATCCATGCGCGTCTTTCGCAAGGTTCGCAAGGAGAAAGCGGCGAAACGGTGTGCCTCACTACGTCAGAATATTGTATCTGCTGATGATTTTTGTTAGACGACGACATCCCCAGGAGATACCTTCGACAAGGAGTTGATAGACCAGCTATTGCAAGGGCTTCTCGAAGAGCAGCAGGACCGACGCGCTTTTGGAAGGAAGCAGTTTGCACTCGAATCAGTAAGCGAGATGTTATCGCGGTCTGTCGTTCACCCTGGTGGGCCCGCAGCGCAAGTTTCCGCTCCGAAGGAGAGGTGGGATGTCACTCACACGACTTTGCACAAACCTTCGATCGACATGTGCGCAACGGCTTCTCATGGCCTTGCGGGCTCACGCTCCTACGATCGCACCCGTGGGCTTTCAAACGCAAGGGTTGGCAACCAATGAACAAACACATCTGGGGAGGGGCAGAGAAGACGATGCGAGGATACCTAGGTCGCATTCGTTCGGCCAAGAGCAACCTGCTTCAGACAAAGCAAGTTGCAACCACTAGTTTTACCCAACACACGCACCTTCATTTCCCGACCCCATCCTGCACCTTCTCTCGCGCCTACCAGCATGTACACATTTACCACTGAAATGGCTTTTCATAATTGGGGGATGTGATCGACAACAAGCGTGCACTGATTTGAAGCGATTGGGCATGGACTGCATACTGTGGTAGTTGAGCGGATTCGGATGTAGATAGGGCTAATGACAGCTCTTACTTTTCCACCTATATGGTCTGTGAACATACCGCATTCATCTGAGTAACACAGACAACTGGAACGTACAGGTCGGAGTTCGATATGCGGAGACCATGTACCGCGTAGTGCCAAGACCTACGGCGCTAAGCCCGGATAGTGATCAGACGCCCAAATACGACCTCAAACTATAAGACCTACTACTACTCACCTTGATCGTCATCCCCTCTGTTGCAAAGCTCACTATCAACCACTAGTTAGAGCCGAACTCGAGCGGGAATACACGATATCCTCGTACATTGTTGATCCGTCCAAAGAACACTCCACACCGTGACTTGCGTTCATTGGTCGAGGTCTTGCCATGAACACTATTCCCCCGTCGACAGTGGGCCCCTCCGCCACTCAGGGCGCCATTGTCCTGCAGAACGACGACGTACAGATATCGTCTCCCTCACCACTTGCACTTCCGAGCCCGATGTTGGGTTATAGACGGAAAGACGGCCACGCGCTGAGTACACATTCGATCACGACCGAGAATGACCAACAGGTCAGTTCATCAATCTTCAACCCGTGAACAAACATGTGCTCACCATACTTGCAGTCGATACATGTTGAGGAAAGCGTGACGGTGTTGCCACAGCCATGCTTGCAAGCCCCACAGCCGCTTCTGCCCGAGAGTAACTACGATGCGGTCCTCAAGGGTTCGTGGGACATAGAGATCAAGGAAAGTAGGGCAGTAGCTGAGTGGAAGGTGAGCTGGCTGGCACGGCCTAGAGCGAATAGGATCCTGACGAAAGATTAAAGGGCGATGGCAAACAGACACTTCCACTTGGGGACGATCTTGAACCCCGTTTGGGTGAACAGCGCTTGCGTCGGTCAAGGGTATACTGGGCCTGAAAACGACGGGATCAACATGGAGCTGATACCATTCATGCATACCTTGACATTCCCCATCGGCGGAATCACCGACTCTTTCGTAGACGTGGTACCGAGAGTGCCCCACCACACCGCCGCCTCAGGTGGTCTCAGCAATCAGCACTCGTCACCCAAGGTTTTCACCTTCAGTACCGAGCCACTAGTCTCATTGGGGTCCTCGCGGCCGACGCTCACTCAAGGCGATGACGATGACCCCCCCTTGATCAGCTTGAGCGCCTTCGACAGCCTTCGAGATGCGATAGACGAGCTAGATGACTGGCCAGCTTTCGCGCCAGAGGACACCGCAGCTATCAGGCCATCGGCAGCTTATAGCGGCGGAGAGGATAGCTCACCTGGCACTCTACCATTTCCATGCCTAGAGAGCGAGGCCAGTTCCTCAGAGCCGACAACCCCTGACGACGAGGTTGATGAAGCGGCCGGTCAGCTCAGGGAAATCAAGGGCGAGCAGGTAGATAGCATCATGGCGGGGCTATACCGTGACATTGACGAGGCCGTTGCGGGATGGTCTTCCGAAGATGGTCGCGAGCTGGGGGAGGCGAGGGACGTGACTAGCTCCACACAGTCGACCATGGAAATATTGCTCCGAGAGGTCGGGGAGGCATTCCAGGAGTGGTCTGTTCTCGGCGCGGACATTGGTGAAGCATAGGGACACTTCGACAGCGACTCGGCGGGAAGTTTTGAGGGCGTGAAAGTGGGGTGGGGCAGCGGGGTAACAATGGAGGGTAGATGTGGTCAAGCATGACCGACCCGGCGGCGAGCCAGGGTGCTTCGACGAAGTTCAATTAAGTGCACACCACTTGGTCCTTGTTAACATCGCTTCCTAATCTCCTGTCAGGATTTTTCCCGAGCACACTTTTTCATGTAGCTTTTGTATTGCATCTTGATCCCTTGCTGAGGTAAAAGACGCAGAAATTGTTATGGCAGGATGCCCGGTATTCGTCACACTCCGCTTCGTTCTGTGCCAATTCGCGGCCCTCTGATTTTCATACGTACAAGTTTTGTATACATTAATCACAGACACTGTTGTTTCATTCAGTACTTGATTCGATACGTAGCAACATGGGAAACCAACATAGAATGACGTACGCATATATCTTGTTCAATTGTTACGACTCGTAGCATTGATTTGGGTCCCGAAGAGCAATGGCGTCGTCTAGCCTGGAAGATTCGTTTTGCGAAGCCCTGAAGCGGAGACCATTGAATGCAAGAAATAGGGGTCTTTTGCGTCACTCGAGCATCACTCGATGCAGGCACTCGCCGCACCGATGTTGGAGAATGGGTACGGGAGTGGCATAGATGTTTCCGAGCATGAGCGAGAGGCTACCCTCCTGCAAGCACAGAAGAACTGACCGTTCAAACGGAGTGCACGGTGAGCGAACACTCGTTCATCCATCAACAGTTTTGTACTTACCAAACCTCACGTTGCGCCGTCTTCACCAGAGCGAAACCTGCCAGGGTAGGGTGTTGCTGTCACCTAGCGCAATCCGTAGAGACGCCGACCGCCTGGCAGCGAAGGATGTCGGGCCGCCAGTCAAGTTCGAGGATGGAAGAGTGGAACGGGAGATCTATGCGGGAAAGCATGTTGAGGCCGTAAATATACTCGTATGGTCATAGCACTTACCTCCTCCAGTAGTCTCTCAACGACTATGACATCCATGCGACACTACTGCCACGCACTCATGCTGCATCCCGTCCTTTTGCTCGGGATGTTACGAATGGAGTAGCGGATGCGGCACCCTACGCAAGTCCTTCACAGGCCACACACGACAGTGCGGCAGCGATTTCGGTGAGTCAATATACGTACACACGGCGGGGAATATCCTTACATTTACTAGCCCGCTGCACTTCGTGGTAACGACATCACCGAGCTTCCAACGGCTTACTTGAGTCAGAACGATCGAGGCAAAAGCGGGAGCGGCGAGAGAGGCTTGAGGTCAGCAAGCTTCTGAACGTGCTGCTCGACACGCAGCGACATCGGCGCATGGAGGAGCGTCAGCGAAGGGCCCACCTTCGTCGCTTCCCTGTATACAAGGCGGCTGTTTGGAGCACAGTCCGCACCGCGGCAGTGAACAACGCATTTCGGAACGACGAAACTGCACTACTGCTGTCCACGCCCTCGTATGGCAGCAGGGTCTCCACCCACCTTGGTGAATCAATGGCACCACCGAGCTTGACGGGGATGTTCTCCTCCACGCGTGCAACAAACTCAGGGGGATTTGCGTGGGGACCATCGGATGGGAGGGATATGCAGTGGTTTTCAGGGTTCAATTGAAACAAGTTTTGGGGGATTCAGGCCTAGATAGAGTGCGCGTCCTCGCAAATGGTCGCCCAGTCGACGACTGCGTGCTATTCACGCAACTTACGTCTTCTATTACGCTTCACAGTTGATCTGCGCGATGCGGTTGATGAATTGTACTTCCTATTTGCTCTGTTTTACTGAATGCTCTCGCCACTGGACGCGCGTGGATCGTCATGACACGTGATAGGGCCAGCCACAGACGCGTTAGCGCTTGCCACACGAAGAGAGCGTCAACCGAGAACTCACCTAACTCCTCTTCCTCCGTCGCACAACAGTGTTCCTGCTACATATCTTCTTTGAAAAACTAACCCTTCACATCGGTACACAAGTAGCTCTGCATAGAGGGTTTGTCAGCACGCGATCGCACAACAGGTCTTCAGCCACGTACGCAGAGATCGCGGCACCTCTTCCCAGCCACACACCGCAATACTCATACCAACGGCCTTTCCGTGACTCTTAGCCCCCCTGCAAAACCAGTCAGAAATAGAACAGAAGTTGCATGAAGAGAACGTATGTGTATCTGTTCTGGTGTACAACACTATGAGAAACATGACTGACTGGATATCCAAGCAAAGCGATGTCGTTGTTCATGTCCGACGTGCACTTGTGGGACGCGAAACTGCTGCACAAGACCTGTTCGATACAATAAGGGACGGGCCCTGGAGGAAGCGGCCCTATGAAGCGCAGCATATCCCTTCGTCCGCGCCATCGAAAGGGCGCGCCAACATTGCTGAAATTGGAGCCGTAGCACAATGGGATCTGTCTAGTAAGAACAAGACAAGTGACGGTCCAAAGAGAGAGTCCGGTGAGTTGATACTCAGTGAACCGACAATCGTTTAGTACTTACACTGTACCGTGGCGTGGCAGCGTCAGGACGAGGACATCGAGCTCGCAAACTGGTCACCACCGAAGGGGGTCCTCCTGCAAGCCGGTCAGCCGAACATACGAGGCCTCGATGATATTTCCGGAACGGAACCTGTCAATGGGTGGGAAAGTGGCGCGGGATGGCCTAGAGTGAACAACGGAGCGGTGAGTTTAGACCGTTCGCAAGTAATGTCACTTACATGTCTTCGTAGGTAACGGCATCGCAGGCTCAAGACGATGCCACCAGGATCCTTACAGGGTCCCCTCGAGAACAAATGGCCCAGGCGCGAGCGGGAATGTCATGACAGGATCCATCAGATCGATGCTCTTCTGCAAAACCGGCTCGCTCTCCGATGCCAATTCTCTTCCTACCTGCGTAGCCTCGATCCCGGACACGGAATAAAGAATAAAAGTCCGAAGTTGGGAACCCATCATCCAAGAAGCAAGATGAACACCCAGTAACGGAGGCGTATTCGACTGGGCTAGGTATCTTCGGCCTTGCGTGTTGCCCTAGGACCGGTCACATTACGGTCCGATCTTCCTTCGCACCACTAAGCTTTGAATGGTCTGCTTCACCCGAGCAGCGGCTTCGTGCGCGGTTGCATAGGCTTCATGAAATGCCAGATCTAAGAAGTAGTCCGCGGTCTAGTAGAGTCATATCCCGAGGGATAAATGAATAACTACAGGCACTGCACATTCTCCCATTAGCTCGTCAGATCATGCAGAACGAGACAGTATTCGGCAAACCTAGCTGTAGCAACACCATACGGTCCATTCAGCATCCTGTCTCCTCCGATATGTAACAGTAGTTCATAAGACGTGCTTGATGTACTGAGACTCCGCTCACTCTTGTCCGAGCAGTGGACGCGCGCGCGTCGTCCGGCACGTGATAGGACAATAAGTAGCGCATTCGATGAGCCTCAGCCACAGACGCGTTAGCGCTTGCCACACAAAGAGAGCGCCAGCTGCGAGCTCACCTCAACTTCCACTCCTCCACCACACAACCACTTCCCGCCAACAGTCATCTTTGATAGCGAATCCCTTCACACCAGTAAAAAAGCAACTCCACAAGTAAGTAAAGACAACGTACGTACTGCTTTCCACCGTAAAAGGACGCAGGGAGCACGACTGAGCTGTGGCCCCAGCAAAGCAATGCCCAGCTTTGTGTCCTACACACAGCAGGGTTCTTGCAAGCCCCGGTACGATTGCCAAAGATCTCCTGAACTCAATCAGGGATGGCTCTTGGCGGCTCAGGCCTCCCAAGCCACAGTACGTCGCGGCACCGGTGCCGTCGAGGGCGCGGGCGAGCTATGCGGACATCCTTGACCACGACTGGGAGCTGTGGCGCGGCGGGGTATGGCTAGTACACACAAAACAAAAGGCCGTTCGACGCGAATGTCCGGTAAGTGATGCCTCGATGAACTGCCGTTTGCTTTGCGCTTACCTCAAAGTGGCGCTGCCGGAAATCAGGATGAGGATAGCCCACACGCTACTTGGCCGCCATCCAGATCACTCATCCAAGATGCTTACGCCCTCAAGAACGAGCGAGCGACGTCTGCTTCAGATCCCGGGTTCAGATTGTACTTGAGCGGGGTCGGAGATGAGCGGTCGTCAGTTGTCGAGGGATGTGCCGTCGAGTGTGCCGTCGAGAGCATGCAGTGTGACTGCCACAACTGTGCCACGGTGAGTCTGAATGTGCGTGTACGCTAGTGCAGGTTGCTTACATGTACCTCTAGGTGAAGTGGCTCCAGGACGAGGCCGAGAAGGCGGAGGTTGAAAGGCTACTTGACGAGCTGCTCAACATGCAACGGCGGCGGCGAGCGCAAGAAACGGCGGAGCGCTCCTCGTCAATATGCAAAGCCTGCCATTCCTGGAGCCGCAGTCATTCGACGGAGTCGAGCCCAATCTGTGCGAGGGGATGGCCACCACAATGGAGAACTTCTGGGGCAGGATCGGCGAAGCCCAATACGACGCAACGGATTCGCTGGCTACTTCATCGTCTCGCCCACCTTCGCTCTCTAGCTCCTTCACCACGTCCACCAGCGCGATGCTCCCGAGCGCTGAGTACATCTCCGCAGCCGGGGCGTCCTTAGTTAACGACAACCAGGGCCGGGTGAACACGGGGGCCTACGACGCGGCTCCAGGGCTCCCATATATCGACTCGATCCCGCCACTGACGAGCTATCCGACCTCCTCTCTGCCGAAGATGCTGGCCAGGGTGTTCTCGATCTTCGGGGTCACTCCCAAGGCGTCGAGCGGGAAAGTTTCGTGGGAGAACCGAGGTGGAAGAAGGGCCAAGGCGTACGGCCGCCAGCTTATAGGGCAAACTCGAGGCGCGCCGGTCTGTGAAGGATAATGGATGCCGAAAGTCGCTTTGATGGCCCTACGATGGCACGATGAGCTGGGGAAGGGGCCACGCGTTCTTGAACGGGGTGAAGGGTGCCATGAGGCGTTGAAGGCACACGTACCGGGTACGATGATTCCACTTCTCCATTTGTGTGTATTATTTTCTTGGTTGTTGTACTCTTTTTATCTGTAGTCAATGGTTCAGGAGATTGAAGAAAGCGTGTCCGTGTTGGTCAGAGTCCGGCGGTGGGTTGCAGTGTCGAGCTTGGCAGATGAGTGTGACGGGTTTGTCGACAATACGAAGGTCCCTATCTCTAGATTGCGAGTGAGATGAGGAAGCATCAGCAGGCCTGCAGAGTGCTTGCCAGTGAACGCGGACGAGTTGATGCCAGCGATGGATGGACGGCCAATCCCGATTCGGCAGTAGCCACTCCAATGTGGCCGCCCGTGACCGACGCCTGCGGCGGTGGCTGGCAGTTCTTCAAAACTCCCTGCCACCACCGAAGAGTTGACGTCGAACTGCTGCCTGCACGGTCAACTGCCTCCGCAGAGTCTTTCTCTGGATATTTTTATGTTTTTCAAGCGAGTACTCACGTTACGGACAGTCCGCGGCCCCACGGAACTCCGTAAGACTGACTCCACAACAACTTGAAGTTCTAGCACTGTTGACATGATATCTCCTCTGATAGATGCCTTGGCGGTCTCGCGCACCACCTGCTCATCATTCAATTGAGAACTTGGGCATACTCCCAGTTACGGTCGTAGCGGTCAGCCCAGGGATCGTCGACGTCTCTGCTACCGCGATCGAGAAGTGTGAGTGTGCCTCCCAGGACTCAGTCCGATAACAATGCTGATGAGATGATTTTCGAGTCGTAGATGGAGCTATTGTCACGGCAGTCGAGGATTAGCATATCGGACTCTGCCTGGCGCAGCAGCGGCGCATATCATGCGTTGTCCTTCATGCTGAGCCCGTCGACCGAACTGAGGATACGTTCGACAGACTTCTCTGGTGTTAGGAACCTGCGAGCAATCTGCTTCATGTTCTCTCGACCATATTGTCGGGCACACGCCCGGCAGAGTCACTGATGTCGATTGTCGCCGTCGCGCCCACAAGCTTGGCAAGTCTTCCTCCAATCAGTAAGTATGTAATTCGCTTGAGGCCCATGTTACATAACGATAGATTGAGTCTGGGCCTGCAAACACGTCTCTTGCGTATTTGTTGTCTGAGTCGACTCAACGTGGGCGATTATGTCTTGCGAGGCCTGAGGCCTGAGGGCACGGCAGGGCGCGGAGAGGTTCAAGATGACATCTACCGGATCCGATGCATCGCTCGGGCCCTGATCAGCTTCATTCGTGACGCCCCTAAACGGAGAATGCCCTCCACTGGTCCTGTTCAATAGCTCTCTGGTCTGACACAACACGCCGAACATGTCATCCCCAGTACCTGATCACGCTGCTGACGAGCTGAAGGACTTCGGTATAGAGAGCGGTCGCTTCCCGCACCCGTTCACCGATGGAGCTGACTTCGAGTACTACGGCTTCGACGAACCTGATCCGCCAGACCTTGATACTCCTCGCACGCTCGTGGAGCTGCGGATGTGCGCGAGAAGGCCGGCTGGCATATTAAATTCCGCGACGACAAGATACGGTCCAGGTGGGTAGAAGAGATACGTGAACAGCAGATGGACGTTCATTTGAGCCTCCAGCTCACGGACAACATGGTACGGTGCATCGTATCTACTACCAGTTTGCTTGATGTCGTGTTGGGCGCAGATCAACTATGTTTTGACGGAGCTCGAGGCCTACGCCGCGCTTCGAGACGAGAACACAGGCATTGAGGTCAGTCTATATGCATCGTTATCCCCTTCGATACTCACTGTATGCGCTTCAGCCTGGCCCTTACGAGCGTGTGTGGCGGTCAGACAAGCTCATACCTTCCAGCTTAAAGTCGGAATTGCGATCCGCTGTCTCCCCGCTCGAGTCCGTCCCTAACTCGGAGAAAGACTGGCATCCAGGGTCTGACGGCAAGGTCCTGGATCTCGTCCATCCATCTTTGTATCCTGTTATATGTGGACTTACCGTGACGACATCCGGTGAACCCATAGAGCCCCGGGAAGATGATGCCTGGCCCATCTTCAACTCTAAACGATTTCAATGGCTGCCTTCCGACTTCCATGTTGGAGACGATGGCAGTGTATCGTTGGAATCGCCGTACATCAACAACATCCATCCTGAAGATCACGCTGCACTCCAGAAGGTCATCCCGAAAATGGTGGAACGCGCGGTGCCTCTGTTCGAATGGGTGCTGCCCGACCTCGCGCGAGAGAGACAGGTCCCGACGCGAATGGACCTAAACGGAGACTTATTTCCCACCTGCATTTGGCCGGTATGTTACCGATGTTCATCATACTCGTGTAACACTGACCGGTAGCATGCTCAGGAAGGGCCACCTGAACCTGATGACGAAGAGCAAGAAACCATCGACGATGAGGTCCACCGACTTGAGACGGGGCGCGGCCCTGAAGACCCCTTTGTCGATTTCTACCAGGCAGTAAGCTTCAAGTTCTATGATAGACAGCCAAAGAAGTGGCCGGACAGCAAGCCAGCTTATGACGGTAGCTTGGACGATGTGAAGAAGATCATCAGTCTGCGAGGCAGGACTTTACAGCTGATCGTCAAGCTCGCAAACATTGTCCTAACACCCGAGAAGCCAGAGTACCCTGGTGGAAAGTGGCACGTGGAAGGTGCGATTGCCAGTGGTTGTGTGTGGCGGCGAACAAATCTCTGAGCGCGTACTAGGCATGAACAATGAGGCCATTGTCGCTACATTCATATACGTGAGCCCGACGCTCCGTTCGCAGTCCCATTTAATGCTAACCACGATGCATGGGAGTATTACGATTGCGACAACCTGACGGAATCCACCCTTTCGTTCCGCAACGGTGTCCATGAGCCACGCTATCACGGCCAGGACGACCATTATTGCATGGTCCATCTGTACGGTATCGACCGGTACGCACTCCTGTTTCTCCGCGCGAGCTTTCAGACTAAGTGCCGAGCTCGACACCTGTAGGGACGATCCTTGCGCGCAAGACGTCGGAAAAGTCGTCACGAAAGAAGATCGATGCATCGCATTTCCAAACCTTTACCAGCACCTCGTCTCGCCTTTCCGATTGGCCGATCCCACCAGGCCAGGCCACCGCAAGATCCTTGTGTTTTTCCTCGTCGACCCGCATGTCACGATCCCGAGTGCAAGCGTGGTCACACCCCAGCAGGCATCGTGGAAACGACGTGCTATCTCTGGGGCGACATTGTGGGAACGGCTACCCGTTGAGCTCCAGGACATCGTTGCGGACGACGCAGATATGATAACGTTCGAGCAAGCAAAGGAATACCGCGAGGAGCTCATGAGCGAGCGCACCATATTTGTTGATACTGTGAATGGTGAACGCTTCGGTCATGAATTCAACATGTGGTACGTTTCCACCGGTTCGGTCCCAAGTCGCCCGCTTACGATATTCGAAAGTGAACACTGAAGGTGTGCTCAAGCTTGGCTGCACGGCTGCAACGCAATGCCACACGCATTGACCCACGAAGGAATGGCAATAATGTATAGCCATGTACAAATCGTTACCCATTTGCTAACAGAGGAAGTGTACACATTGTGAGGTTATGCAAGGCAATCAAAGGAGTGAACCTGCGCTACAGAGACACCAACGAATGGAATCTATCACTACCGATGACGATCATGATGTTATGAAGGAATGGCAAGCGGCTATGCTTAGCACTGCAGACGAGACGGGCTCAAGTACAATGTCTCCGACATTATCGCTGCTCGTTCAGTGCAGCATCCTCTTGAGTCGAACCCTTTCCATCGTTCATGCACATGCTTGACCGCTCCTAACAACAGCCGTGACCATCATGATGCCGACTTGTTGAGCACCCGGCTACATTGAACATGGAACCAACGCAAACCTTATTGATGTAGATAGTACAACACAGTAATAGATATACTGTTACATTTTACTTCTTCTGTGTCAACTCGCTGTGCAGGTAGTCAACTCTGCTCATAGTATTCAGCAGGGCCTTCAGACCCGACGCGGTGATATCCGTGTCTTTCGCGATACCCCATGCATTGAGCTTGATCGCACCGCCATCTGCCTCATAGGCCAGCTCGACGTACGACGCCGCCTTCACCTCCGAGCCCTCGCCGATCGAGTGCTCCGCATACTCGCGGATCGACACCTTCCCGTCGATATGCTCGTTCAGCGCCGCGATGGCCGCCGTGAGCAGCCCGTTGCCGCGGCCTACGACCTTCGTGAGCTTGCCGTTGATGACGAACTCGCCCGTGAGCTCCTTGTGCCCGCTCTCGCCCAGGTTCTCCATCTTGAAGCTCTGCACGCTGAAGCGGCCCGTCTTGTCGGGCACCTCGTACACGTACGTGTCCCGGAACAGCTGGATGAGGTCCGAATACGCCATCTGCCCGCCCGTCTCGCGCGCCGCGCGCTGCACGACCTCGAAGAATGACGCCTGCAGGCGCCGCGGGAGCTCGAGGTGCAGCTCGTTCAGCACCAGGGATGCGATGTCCGCCTGACCCGTCTTCGCACTGTACCCCACGCTCAGCTTTAGCTCGGGCAGCGCCCGGTCGCCGATCGCGCTGTTCACCGCGCTGAGCACTGCGCGCAGGCCGGAGCCCGCGATATCTGGGTCTACGCCGATGCCCCACCACGACTCCGTCGACTTGCGGATCTCTTTGATATCGCGGGCGAGGGGAACAAGCTCGACGTAAGAAGCAGCCTTCGTGTCCTGGCCGTGCCCGATGGCGTGCTCGGAGTACTCTCGTAGGGAAAGGTCGATATCCAGGTGCGAGCGCAAGGCATCCAGCAGAGCAGACAGGGGGCCGTTGCCGTCCCCACGGATGACCCGCAGGACACCGTCGACCGAAACGGTGCCATCGAACTGGCGTCGCTCGTCCGCCGCCTCGTCGTCGGTGGGGAGGTCCGGCGACGACTCCGCTGAGATCTTGAACGATTTGAGCACGAGCCTGCCCTCGTACGTGGACCCGCCGTAGTGGTACGTCTTCCGGAACGCCGTCGTGATGTCCTCGACGGTCATCTCGCGTGCCTCGCGGTCTGCGATCTCCTGGATGACATTGTAGAACGAGATCTGCATCTTGCGTGGCATGTCGAGGCCGAGGTGCTGCTGCACCAAGTACGCGATGCCGCCCTTGCCACTCTGTGCGTTGACGCGAATGACGGCTTCGTAGTTGCAGCCGAGGTCTGCAGGGTCGATGGGCAGGTACGGCATATGCCAATACTTGGGCTCGCCCTTGCGCTCCGATTCAGCCCACCGTGCTCGTTGGTGCTCGAAGCCTTTCTTGACCGCGTCCTGATGTGATCCGGAGAACGCGGTGAAGACTAGCTCGCCTGCGTACGGGTGGCGTGGGTGGACAGGAAGGTCGTTACACTGGGTGACGACGTCGATGACGGCCTGGATGTCGCTGAAGTCAAGTTTTGGGCTGACTCCTTGAGTGTACAGGTTCAGCGCGAGGTTGACCAGGTCCACATTCCCTGTGCGCTCCCCGTTCCCGAACAAGCAGCCTTCGACACGATCGGCACCAGCAAGCATAGCGAGTTCTGCGGCGGCGATACTCTGGCCTATTTCTGATGTCAATCCCTGACGAACAGAAGGTGACGACGCTCATCTTACCTCGATCATTATGGGGGTGTAGACTGATGTATATCTTCTCCCGCTCAGATATGTTACGGGAGAAATGCTCCACCTTTGTACGCGAGTTAGCTTTACATCATGTTGATCGCATTGCAGACGCACCAAGTCAGCATAGTGATTGGGAGGCCCGATCTCGACGGTCGCGGGCAAGTTAAATATAATCCTGTCCTCGTACGCCGTTCCCGCCCTACCCCACGCTTTCTTCACCGCTTCGCAGATTTCCAACGCGAAGGCCGGTTCCGTCTGAGTGAACGTTTCCGGACTGTATTCGTACCTGAATTTCGTCCCGTGCTTCTGGGTGCATTCGTCCGTAAGCTTGCGGATGAGCTCTGTATGCTTCACAGCGAGGGCGAGGGTCTCCGCTTGTGATGCTCGGAACACGACCTCTCTGAAGAGACAGGATGTCGCGTTGTACATATGGATGATTACATGCTTCGCGCCCGCAACGGAGTCAATCGTGCGGCGAATGAGGTCTTCACGAGCGGGTGTCAAGACCTAACGTCTCAGACTTCAGTACCTCAACACATGTACTGTGTGGAATGCGACTCAACCTGAATCCAAACGTCATCTGGTACCTTCCCGTTATCGATGAGTCCTCGCACGAAGTTGAAGTCGGTGTCGCTCGCAGCGGGGTACGCGATCTCGATTTCCTTGAAGCCGCACCTAACCAGGGTGTCGTAGAAGATGGTCTTCTGGGTGACTGTCATCGGATTTGCGAGCGCCTGGTTGCCATCGCGCAGGTCCGTCGAAAGCCAGATCGGAGGCGACTTCTGCACTTTTGAGGGCCATTGGCGGTCCGTGAGATTGAGAGGGGTGTACGGTTTGTACTTTTGGGACGGGTCAGCGCTGCAGGTCGTTCAGTCTGTGCCGAACCAGATGGCTGAGCAGTGACTTACAGCATGGGCATGACGGGTCGTTCTGAAGGGTATTAGCTGAAGAAATAGGTATGACTAGGACACCGAGGTCCACATGAAAGGAGCAGCAGGCAAACACGAGTCATCGCGAAGTCGAGAACACAAGAATGGCGATGGGTCGTAGGCGCCCATTTTTCCACCAGGATCTGAGATGGAAGGCGATCGGACGCGGGCTCGCTCTCTTCCACGCTCCGTTTGTACGCCCTCTATGAATTACAGACGTCCTATGGACAGATAGGAAACACACAGAAAACAGAATGCCATACAGATAATCTAGTTCTGCAGGTCTACGATGACCGCTTGACCACCATACGCGAGCGCAGCGTTCACGCTGACTCTCCCGTGCGTAAATTCCGAGCTCCGAGTCTCTTCCTGCAGGACGGCACCATGCGACTCGTGTATGTGCCCAAAGACATGCAACCGACACTGTCTTAGATCATCGCTCGCTAACCGCCTGGCGAGGTCTTTGCAGCCGGCCGCGGCACCTTTCCTAGTCTTGTTGAGGGTACCGTAAGGAGGCGTGTGCGTTAGTAATATCTCTGTGCCTTCTGGTATCCTCGCGTAGATTTCCTTGCCATGATTGTATTCGTATTGGAATGCACCCCAGGAATGACGTGGCGCAGCCTTGGGCATTATGAGAGGCCCATAGAAGCGTGCGCGGAGGAGAGTCAACTCACCGGCGACCCGTATACTTTCCAAGTTCGACCTGCTGATGTCGTGATATCCATTGACTCGAATTGCAGGTAGTGCATCCCTGATTCACGCAGTGAGACGTCACGAACAAGCTGTCGCGCAGCCAGTGTATCCTGAAAGACATTGTAAACGTCTCAGCAAGGTGTTCGGGAACCCCTCACGCACCCTTCTCCTGATGACCTCCCCGGACCTGTTGGCCCAATACCCGCCTTCTTGCCAGTCTTCGTCTAGGCATAGCTGAGTAGCCAGTTAGCCACAACCTCGGTACGCAGAGTAAAGCTGGAAACGCACATCATGGTTTCCTGCAATAAATCTGCATCCCTGCGTCATATTAGCGCACTCAATCACGCCCTTCATAATGTGCCTACATCTTGATAGGATGCGGGAGAGTCTTCAACCAGTCCAGTGTCACCTTGAGACGCTTGAGCGCTCCACCTGCGCTGAGATCGCCAGCATGCAGGAGGACATCACCAGGAGGTATCTGATATATGTGCGAGTGTGTGTCCGAGATACAAACGAAGCGCGTCCAAGAGGGTCCAGGATGAGGAGGAGGGTCTTCAGGATCGTACTTGACATAGACTGCCGCCGTTGGTGACGAAAGCCCCCATTGTATCATTGAGAATGTCTGGTGTTGCTTGGTCGCTGGGTAGACAGTATTGTGAGGTTATATAGGCTGCAAATGAGACGCAAACCAAGTGGTTGAGGTCGAAACCTCGGGGACCGGTGGTTAGCCGAATCCTCCCGTGTCCCCGATGACATCACCTCGTGCATCCGCCGCTACACGCTGGCGGGCGCTCGGCCCCTTGTAAGTGGGCAGACGGTTGAGTCTTTGGAAAACAAAAGTAATTGCTTTCGTGCTATTGGGTGTACATCTCAATACGTAAGCAACAGAGCCCACCGTACTACAGCTTATACGCAGTGCCTGTGCAGTCAATTCCACGATGCACCGCATCTCACATTTACGATCCCTCTGCCAGTGGCTACTAGTCGATGTATTCGGCCTCCGAGAAGAACTTGGCCGTGTCTTTGGGGGTCGCCGAGTCGATGATACCCAGGATGCGCTTCGCGGCCGTCTCCGGTGTGTACAACTGGACGTTTCGGAGCTTCGCGAGCTTCGGTAGAAACTCTGCCATAGCTGCGGGGTCGGCTGCCATGCACAAAGCGCCATCAGCGCACCATTGACAATCTTAGAAAGCAAGCCTTACTTTTCTCGACGGCAGTCGACGACGTGTCGACGACCCCAGGACTGATGGCCACAACAGTGAAGCCCTCCGGCTCGAGGAGCGCTGCATACTTCGTCATGATGATCTCCTCTGATGCCTTCGTAGCACCGTACGCCGCCATGCCAGAGACGCGCAGCTTCCATACGAACTCGGTTTGGCCTCCCTCGGTGCCGATGATCACGATCTTCTTGGCGGTGCCTGCGCGCAGGAGCGGAAGGAAGGCATTTACGGAGTGGATGGCTCCGAGGGCGTTCACCTTGAACTAAAGGATAGACAGTTCGTCAAACGTTATGCCGAGCTGGTATAAGGACCAGTAGAAAGCGCTTACCGCAGCAATCAATTCTTCGTCTAGTTGATCTTCGTCTTCACTTAAAATGGAAGTATTAGCCGCGGCGTGAGCACAGTGGATTAAGGACGTACTAGTCCGTGAGGCCGCGGTACAAGTTCGCCGCCTCCATTCTCGCGGCGTTGTGAATCAAGACATCCAACTTGCCTCCGGTCACCTTCGCGACCTCAGCGGCAGCGGCCTTGATCGGGGAGGAACACCAGGCATCAGCAAGCCTCTGGTAGATAATCCGCGCAAGTCCATACCTTCAAGGCCCGATGGTCGACGACGTCGGCTTCCAGCACATGAATGTTCCCGGTTGCCAGTGACTTCGCGACCATCTCGTTCAGATGGGTCGACTTCGCCTTGTTGCGGACAGAGACGAACACTACGTTGCTTGCATTTGCAGCCTGAGAACCCACAAAGGCGTTTGTCAGTTCAGATCCGCGCAGCAAGAGTATCGAGAATACGTACCAGATCTTGCACGATTCCAAGCCCAACACCCCGAGAGCCACCAATGACAACGTAAGAAGGCATCACTATGAATCTTGAGCAAGGAAGTCTCGATGAGCCAAAGTAGGGACGAAGGTTCGGTTATATATTGCGCTCGAACCGTTCTTCCAGGGCGACTGGAAAGCCGAGGTAACGTCGTCGCTTCCGGCATGAGCAGGCTCAGGACACTTGCCGAAGCGACACGTAGGGTTGCTTGCGCGGCCTGCGTACATGCGCTGCATGGGCAAGCCTTGACCAGCTTTACTCCTTGGCTGGAGGAGGCTGGAGGACGGCTTGAGATGCTGCCTAGTCCCTGGCATCGGATCATGCTACGCGGAAGGATTGCATACAGGATGCGCCTTCTGTGCGGTCGGGTTGTTGACGTTAGACATGCCAGTGTATAAGCACGTAGCGCGTAGCTCAGATCGCTGAATTTGGGGGTTACATCTACCAGCCGGCGAGACGCGCAACCAGTTGCCGGGATGCGGAAAGTAGGGGATGTAGTGCTCGTCGGCACGAAGGACGAGTACGGTGGACGGCATCACCGCTTGCCTTTGCATATGTGCTCAGCGGTAAGCCTAACAAGAACTCGCTGCACAGTGCACTTAGATTGCCGTATGCAGGCCCTAAACACGACCTTGTTGAGCGGAGAGGGCGGTCGTATACAGTGCACTTACTAGATTAGTACAACTTTTTGCATTCGAGCCTTTGTTTGCATGTTCTGGATGAGTAAAACACCACACACATCGTCGCAGAAATATACCGACTTCGGCTGTAGCTGGAGGCGAATCAACCATGATGCATAATCCGTCAAAGCTCATGTTACAGAGGGTACCCAGTACGACACTGGAGAGTTTGTCATCGTACGACCGATCATGCTTGAGTGTCCCCACGGCCTGAGACGGCTTCCGGCACAACCGTCGCACAGGTGCTCTGAACGCTGACCGGCGCGCCTTATCCATGCCTTCAACATGAAGGTGCAAAGGAGTAGTCGGGCTGGGGTGATTGGATGAGGACAGCAACGTGATCGAACGGTGTTGCGATGTCAACGGAGGCCTGGACGGTTCACGCTGAGGACCTACACCATACACGCGTAGACTGGGTCAACATAGGGTCGTACAAACGAGGCGAGCTGTTGTTCGAGGCTTCCACCATTCATACGGCCATGAAAACCTTGCATAAGCCTCACAGATACGAAGACGGTTTGGAGGTATTCACCGTAGAACACAGGTCAGAAAACACACTTCGAATGATGCCAATACTCACCACGGTCGTCGCAGGGAAACAGACACTGGCACCGTGCGTACTGCGCCCCAACCCTCTCTTGCTCAACGCACATCGCTTGCATGCCAGCAAGGCCTCTTCTCGCTCCTCCTAGAAGCGCATAGCGTGCATTCGGCATGCCATTCTTGGAACCAAGTTGCGCGCGCGTTCAGAACCATAAGTATGGTCGCCCAGTACAGATTTGAGTACGCTGAGCCGTAATTCATCCGTATTGACGAGGTCTCGCTGGACAGACCAGTTGTGGCGATGCAATGCTGCTTGTTGTTCCCCCGAGAGAGCAGACGAAAGCCAGGTGCGTGTACAGGAACTTCAAGGCCGACATGGTGGACAAGCGCAAGGAGCCTGGAGCGCTGTCTACAGCCGGAAATGGCCGGCAGGTCAGCCACACGCGTGGATCAACACAAATCGGATGGGGCCTCGCACGGAGACCCCCTGTCTACCTCGAACACCTCTCACCGACTTGCTTTCGCTCTCGTTCAGCAAACTTATTCTCGTATGGTGCCGTCTATGCTGCGTTCACGGCCAACATTCCCCCGATGCCCTTCCACGGACCCAGTTCGGCGCCCGAGAGCCGGTGGGCGTTGTACGTGTCTGTCCATCTCGAGGAGTGCACCGTGAAAGGACAGCCTCGAGGACGAAACGGGTAAACGCCTGGACGATTGCGTACTCTCCACGACGCGCATCTGTCCTCCGGGCTCGCCTCAGAACCAGCGCCCCACTTGTATCGCTCGTCTTGACGACGACGAGCTCTCTCGCTGACCACGGCCAATCAATCTCAAGGCTTTGTCTGTGATAATCTCGCGCCAGCGCACTTGACCGGTACTCTCCCCGGTTGAAGCGGGACATGCTGTTCATCGACACTGTTGTGGGCGCGCACAGTGATGCGCGGGTTTCAACGCCGTCCTGCACACGGACCGCAGATCGTCGTTGTCTCCCGTCTCTTTCGGACACCATTGCTCTTGTGACGCTGAGGATATGGCGCATCAAAGGAGTATATGGTGGGGTTTGCAGTATGCCTCATACCGAGTGGCGGCAACGGGCGCCGTGATCCCGTTCTTGACGACACACCACGACATGCGCGGGTCAATAGGCTCACTTTAAGCGGCCAGGATGTCCAAGGATCGATGGAGACATTATAGCTATGCCACCGGAAAGGTAAGCCCGTCCCGACAATTGTTAATAGTATCTTGACTCACAATGCAGTTTTGTAGGCGGCATACGGTACCTCTGATCACGCGCAGTCACAAGCGATCGCCAGGATGTAAAGTAATTCAAAGTGTACGCCACCGACTTAACGACGCTTCCAAGCGTAGCAGCGGACGTGAAGCTAGCCGTCGGTGTCAATCAAGATTGTCTAACTAGCAGATGATCTTTGCAACATACCATAGTATCAAGACATAGTGTCGCTACGCATGGTTGCCAGAGCGGATAGTCTGTCTGGATTCATCGCGGTGAGACTGAGACACTACCTCGGTAAGTTGTGGCTTCGACGCGCGCGACGTGTATAGGAATATTAAGATCACTGACTTGCTGCCTTCATGCCGTTTCTCCTACAGAAAGTGCTGGTAGAGAACGTTCTGAAGCAAGCTGGACGTAAGCAAGTGAGAAGACGACGCTCAGAGGACAGGCGCTCATAGCGCCTACACATGTGGCTGCCCCCGGTTGACCGGGCCGTGACTCCGCCGTACGGTGTGAGCTGAAGCCCTGCTAGCGCAGAGGTGTGCGGGCAGGAGCACAAGCTCTGTACCTGTGGCGAGCTTCGCAGGGTCAAGCATAGTCTGGCTTGGAGCCCGGATACCGGCGCGTTGTTTACGAGTGAGACGCGCATCATCGAAGCGGAGGAGAAATAACGGTATACAGCAAGACAACAGACGTATCAAGCGCTAGGGCAGCCAACCATGCAACCCAAACGTGTACGCATTCTGCCTGATCAATACCTCCTGCAGTCGCCTAGGAACCCTAGTCTTTCTTGATTGTGACGCCGGTTCGACGGGGGCGAGTCTGCGAGATGTCAGATCAGTGCGTCGGGGCAGCGACATAAGTAGGCATCGACGACGACAACACACCTTCCCTGTTATCGGACCACTCGCACCTCACCACGCCCAGCGAAGACGTGTCCCATCCGCACTCTTCGATCCAATCCATCTATCGCCTATTGTGATAGGTCGACGCTTCGCGCAGCTAGCACCAGTATGGTGATACTCACTGGTACTGACACCCGGTGCTCAACTGCAAATCCCGGAGCGATTTGACCGGACAATACGGGAGGCCAAGTGGTATACTCCACCTTGCCCTCTTGCTGCGTAATCAAGGTCAGCACGGATACTACAGCAGTCCTTCATTGCTTCCTTACATGGTGTCCCTGACGTCTTGCTGTGTACTTCGTGTTGATAGACTCGAACCCTTCCCAAACGACATCCCACTCGCCGTCGAATATTTCCGCGTATCGGGTCCGTTCCTCTTGAACCTCGCGTCGAGGGGTGGGCTGCGCAATATCAACGGGCGCACGGGCTTGACTCTGTGCAACGCGTTGCCTTAATGCTGATGCGCTTGCCTGGAAGAAGACAAACCTTGAATACTGGGGCTGAGGCTTCGCCTCGCCTTGCACAGGACGTGGCCCCTTTGGCTTTGGAGGCAGGCCGGGAGGGGGGAATGCACCTTTGCCCCATTTCAGTACGGTAGCGTACTAGTCGGTCGCAGCCGATCAGATGTCGTTGCCCGGTAAGTCAGTGGTCAGCTACTTACACTCGGCGTAAGGCTGGACATGCTGACGACACTCGTTGTTAAAGATTAGGATTCGGGTGTCGAGCGCGTCGCGCAATATGCGATGGGGGCAAGAAAGCTGAAGACGACGAAAAGCAGCCACAGCGCTTCCCTTTATACGATTAGCGCTCATACGCGGACATTGCCGTGCGTCCTCCCGACGTCGCTGGATGCGGCAGTGTAGCGCGTTAGCACGCTGGTGGATGCGTGGCGGAGGGCATCGAAAGCAGATTTCGTCGTGCGAAGTTGAAGCCGGGCCTTCGCAGGTAGAGGCCATACCGACGCCCTCGGCGCAGCAGGGAGGCTATGGTGCCTCGACGGACAAGCGGCATGTTTGGTGTCCCTCGTTGAAGGATACCGGTTATGCGCGATGAACACACTACATATCATCCTTCCGTAAAGTCTTCTGTCGCTCTACTCGTACATTCAAGCTAACATCGACATCGCCTCTGCAGATACTTTCCCCACTAACTGTTGACTACAGCCTAGCCTCCGGTATCTTGTTTTCAGCTCATTGCTTCGGCAGGATTCGCGAAGGGTAGGATGTACGTTGCAATGTGGACGGGCTCGCAAGGCCCTCGATGAAATAGGTTTGTCAGGTCCCTAACTCGATAGTCTGCGGTTGGCTCATACTACTTACCGTAGGTTTCACCCTCTAGTCTTAGTTTTACTCCCAGAGCCATCGCGGAAGCGGCGTTGAGGTGTCGCGTGGTGCCCACTCCTTAAGTGGATTGCAGCCAGATGCCTGATCGCACGAGAACTGTAAGGCGAGTCTCTTCGGTGACCGTCAAAAAGTGTTAGTCATGTTATTGACCGCCAATGAACCCGCGCAGGACTCGCAGGGATTATGACTTCGCAGCCCTGTACGGTGGGCTGTGATATGTTCGTCGACTCCACGACCGGAGGCCATGTAGTGTACTTTATGCCATACTACGGGTCGTGAAGGTGAGCACAAACAATTCAGCAGTTCCCTAACGTCTACATACCTTACGACAGCCTTGGTCGACCGCTGAATTGTTTGTGTTTGTAGATCGGACGCCCTCGCTGGTCATCTTCCACTCGCTCTCGAGGATCAATTTGAACCGTTCCCGCTCATCAAGGATGACGCGGCGAGGAATAAGTTGTGCGACGCTCTGCGCACGAGCAGTGGACTTGCTACGTGAATGATTGTTTGGCTTCGATGTCTGAGTTACGGGCAGGTACGAGCCCTCGTACCTTACAGGATCCCCGTGTTGCGGGCCAACTCCTCCGATTCCACCGAGCGGGCCTTCAACGTTCAACCCTGGTAGCTACGCGCGGAGGGATCCCCGTCATCCCGTACTTGACCACTGTAGCGTACTAGATTGTCTTCAATGAGCAATGGCTATTTCGTCAGGGGTTAAGTACTCACACTCGGCTTGTTGTACTGCAAACTGCTCATGTGTTTCTTAGATGCTTCGAAAGTGTCTCAAAGTGCTGTACGCGGCCCACGAGGGATGTGTGGTGATGGAGGGAGAAGATGTCGACGACGACGGTTGAGCGCCTTTTGATCAAGCTGTGGCTGTCGGGCGCGCTTCCCCCTCGAACCTCAGTCGCCTGAAGGCGGACATCAATGATGAACAAAATTGACGGTAATATTGCATATGTTTACAGGGACGCAATGCTACACGTGAAGGTGAATTTAGTACGAAGTATGAGAACGGTCTACGGTAGGTGGACCTCTCGTCTTCGAAAGACATGCAGCAAGGGTTCCGATATACGAGACTCGGGCAAAAATGCAAGTGCATAGTCATTGCTACACGCTTTACGTGATACTCTCACTAGTCCTCAGCTTTGTCGGTGCAAACAATCTGGACCCGCCATTCACAGATTCATCAACATCCGAAGCCGCTCATACTACTAGAACTCCATGTATAGTACTCCGCCTTCAAACCTGAATACTAGGTCCAGGTCCAAGGGCACAATGGGCTCCACAAGCTCAGAGGTTTCCATGTTGGCCTGAGACTTGCATCAGCACGTCTCAGCAGTCGTACACGGCACCACTGGCACTCACATCGTCTACCTGGGGTTATACTCGGGGATCTTCAGGATAGACGAGGCCTCCGCAGTCATCCACGGAGTGCCGGTACTCGGCGTCGGCGTCGTCATCGACAGCACCGCATTCTGGTGCCATTTTTTCCAGAGACGAGCACTTGAACTCAGGATGAGCGGGAGTAATGGATATCGATCACAGTACTTACTGCCTCTTCCATTGGTGCACTGGCATACCTTGCGACGAGACTTCTGTCTGCCGCGGAAAGCCCAAACAGATTGATCATCCCTCGGGGCTCGCCATTGCGTCGACTGGATGAAGTCATTGCTGGTTGAGCCAGTGGCAGAACTAGCAGATGGCCAGGCAACGGTGAACCCCATAAACTGTCGCAGTCGCCATCGTACTGGTCATGGATCGCCCGGTGAGCACAAATTCATACACGGCTCAGCACTTAGTGACTCACCTTGCTATTCGCCTCTACCGTGTATGTGTTTGTGCTTGCAGGCAACAATCCCCCTTCTGTCAACTCCCACTCTTTGACGAGAATCTCCGCAAAGACCTCACGACCTCTCTGGGGTTTGGGAACAAGGATGCCTAACTGTCGGCGGTACCTGCTTGTGCAGTCGTCCATCTTGTTCTCAATGTCTTCTTCTTCTGCTTTTATGAGCTGCTCAATGGGTAGACGAGGGTATGGTGTCGACGTTCTCTTTGTCATTGTGCTGCTTCGGCCACAGGTGAGTCTGCTATTGTCAGCAACGTCAATGGGGGTTCTCACCAGTATCTCAGTGATGCTTTCAGTGTAGTGTATTAGATATGAGCGAACGAAGTTGCGACAAAGACGGAAGTGGCGGTATGGATGAGTATGAAGTTGCGCTCGGGACGGGCGCTATACTTATGTATTCTCAGCGCCTACGTACCTGTGGCTTCGGCGCTTAGTACTGACCCAATCGATTATGGACTTCGGCTTCATATGCCCGGTTACCGCCGATCTGCACACTGCCCGGCGTGGGCTAACATCGACTCATGGCTTCGGCTTCGGCGATCGCGCTGGAACATCTGGTTGCATATCTCATAGAGGGGGTGGCCAGCAAGTGTCACAGTCAGCCATGAGCTGGAGCGTATATAGCTCTGCTGTAACCTGATAGCATGCATTTTTACTCTTATGTGGTATGTCAGGAAATCGAACTACTCTGTCCAGCTCGTAGACCGCTATGAACACATCATAATCTTCTACGTTGCTATGTCTGTGAACTTGTAGACAATGCAGCAGATACTTTCTTGCTCAAGTGGCTCGCACATCTCTCGAAGAGTCCTCGGCCCTTCCCCGCACCTCCAGAGCTTTCTGGCGTATGTGTCGCACACATAGCCCGGCATACGAGAGTCGGCGCGGCTTCTCCATCCACCTCGATAGTCTCCTTGCGCATCCTTCGCGGCCTCGCCGCCCTGGACCACGTGTCCACCATCGCCGACACTCATACGTCAAGACATGTCTCGGACGGCAATGATTGAGGAGAGCGAGGCTCGAGGGGACGAGAGAAAACGCCGTCGATCGATGCCAACGCGGAAGCGACAGCTGCTAGGAGACCCTCGAGGGACGTTCCTTCAGGACAAACCCGCTGGACTTTGTTGTGCGCAGGCATGAGCCAGTGGACCGATGGGTTTGAGATCCGCGCAATCGACTGGTCAGAGAGGTTAGCTTGACCATCACAAGAGATGCAGATGGCCCGCGCACCTCTGGCAGATACGCATCACCGAGAGACCACGCGATCGCCCATCGTCGGGTCTGTCCTTGCACGAACTCGGTAACGGCGTAGTTGTCCATCTATGGTTCGAGCGTAGGCCTCGCGATACGCGGTCGGTCGTCCGACGTACCTGATGTTCACGCAACAGGGCGATGATCTCGGAGAGGAAGGACAGTTTGCCTATCATCGAGGTAAACCAGCTATGCAATGATCAGTAAGTATTTTAGGTGATATCTATGGGCGTACCGGTATCGAGACCTCAATTCAAGGCTCTCGCGTACCATCTTGCAGACGAAGGCGGCCTCCCCACCCGGGGTGGTCATCTCTATGTCTGCGCCAGTGCATACCTATCGCCAAATTGTGTCAACCGCGCGACAGTAGCAACCTCGAGACACATTGCATTCGGCCGTGAGTCTTTTGCCTCGGCTGATCGCTGGGCATCCTCTTTGCTGCTGTAGAAAGAAGGATTGCACATCGTAAAGTCAAAGACCTGCCTGCGAAATAACATGAATACCCCAATGATTCCGCTCAATTATCATGAAGATCAACCCTGGCTCATCGGCGCTGATAGATGAATGCCCACCGAGAACATGACAAAGGATCGAGTCCGCTGGATCTAATCGCGCGACGCTGACGCGGTTGTGAATACTGTTGCTGCGTACATTGCTTTGTGCATACTCGGGCGACTTCTCGCCAAAATTTATAGCGTGGTGAGTAGGGTATATGCTCCGTGAGGTATGCCGCGTCTAGAACATCTTGCCACCAGGGTATATAGTTCAGCCTGGACTGAGGGTTTCATTCACGGAGAACCAACAGACCTAATCGGGACCTAGTCACTATGGACAATTAGCGATGCTCCACTATCTATCCAACACTTACGGGAGGACAAAGCCTGTCTTCCGGAATGTTGATTATCAATTTGAAGTCCGTAGTAGTATTGCTTGAGTGAGACGTCTATTTGAGCAACGCCTAGGGATGAATACTCGTGTCGACAGGTGAGAGTAACCGCCGACCTCTGTGCGGCCTCGTTCTGGAAGTCAATGCTAGCACCGTTTCGCGTGCTTACAAGCTAAGGGGGTTCATATGAATTCAAAGCGCGTCACAAATAAATAAACTACTCACTAGGGCTGCAGCGGGGGGCATGCATCAGCGAGTGACCTGAATTCGGGATCGCTTCGATATGGAATCGATTGAGTGGGTGCATTCTGCCGGAAGCTTGAAGCAACATCACTCGCGTGTTGCTTCCTCAATTTATGATCTTCACGCATTTGAGAAGGTCAGTTTCAGTGACTATTCAAGTAAGACTGCTCTGAGTCCAGTCGTGGGTGGAGGGGGTTAGTAAAACGTACGGCTTGTCTCTGGAGATATGTCTAAATTCTACTAACGGCCTCGAGGCACACTTGAACTATGTTGCGCGTACCTCAGGCCCGGATGTTGTTCTTCGCGGTGATCCGTTTGCATCCTCCAGTAGTAGTGTAGATCATACCTAGTGTTTCGCTGCCACATGTGTCGCGTGCACAATGGTGACATGTACAACTTGCCAGCACAGTGCCTGCTACTATGGTTGTAGACCCGAGGCTGTACCGCCACCGCCTGAAGGTTGAATTCGCTGATAAGTACGCATGCATTCGGAGCCAGACTTCTACAATACCTTTTTTCTTCCAAGCGCAAGGAGGCCGCGAGGCCGCGTCACGAAAGTATGTACGATTCGTACGAGTACGCCAAGTCCGAGTCGCGTCCGGCAACAAGGCAGGCACGTGATGGAGGTGGCTCAGCCACGCGCGAGCAGAATCATCGGGCCGCGCGAACGACCCCAGTGGTCCCCTCTCTCTACCTCGAACTCCTCAAGCCCGCATAGACTTTCTAAGCCTCCAATGTGTCGCCGTCTACCATCATCTTCACGCAACACCAGACCTCCGAAGTGGTTGGGTATCCCGGAGCCGGTGGGCATCGTACACGCCCTGGTCATCACGCCATGAAAAGACAGCTTCGATAATACTGAGATCTTCGCATACTCGTGAAAGCGCAGCCTGCTTAACACTGCTACCCCCGAGCTCTTTCTCTCTCCAGCTCACCTAGTCTTTTTGAACAAGATCAAAACATTTTTAGCCCCCTCCCAGACTGAATTTCGCACCTGCGTGGTTATCCGCTATGCTCCCGATCCCAACGACGCCTCGGGGCGCATAGCAATGGGTAGAGATGGGAATTTTCGCCGTGTTCCACGCCCGCGACGTGGAGTTTATCGTATCATTAGCAATTGCAGCGATCCTGCCACTCTAGGAGGTAAGTACCATATGAACGACCGTAGGTAGAGTCGTAACTCACCACGCAGCCGTTGTTTCTCCTGCGTATATGACAGGGTTTCACGCACGGTGCGACGAAGAGGTCCCGGGGTTATCCAGCAGATGAGAGCAAACATCGTTCTTAGAGCAGAGCGCTGATTGCGAAGGCGTCACTGCCGCGTTCTGACACAATGTCGAGACAGGCTACGCACATCCGTGACTTCAAGCCATCGAACACATCGCCTCGCCTGGTCGACGAACGCCCTGTGAAGATTTGTCGTAGTTGGACCCGGGAATAGTCTTCCTAGTGAGTTGAACGTCTTGATACCCACAATACATCTAAAGCACTCCACTGTGTTATCTTTTCGTGTTCGTGTCAAGTCGGCTTTTGCGTGGACCCGGCCTTTACAGATACGGGCGAAGGGGATGCAGGCAAGTGGCAGGCGAAGTTCTGAAGACGGGCGCTACCTGCGCTGGCTGAGGACTGAGGACGGCCTGCGCCCCGCCCCCCCCCCTCCCCCCCCCGGCATACGGTGCCTGCGAGAGGTTTCGCTCCTAGCTGCGCAAGTGTGAGTGTCAATGCTGCAGTGAAAGTTCAAACCGAATTCGTCGTCAGTGCCCTATCGCCAAGTTTCTGAACGCGGACGATTTCCTTCGTGAAGTTGGTGTTCGAAGACACATCGGCGAGACAGCGAGACACAAAATGCTACAGTTTATCGCACAACCGTGGAGATCCACCTGTTATTATCCAGCATCCCAGCTCTTCCCCGAGATACACTTTGGCCGCCGCCGTTCGCCACGAAGACAAGCACTGTGCTGAATGTGTTCATTCAATTCTGATCCCCCCTCTCGACAGTACTGCGAGAGTCCGAAGGTAACTCTCGGAAGTGCACTAACTTTATCAGCCATGTACTGTTTTACCATATCCAGGGAGCCGGCATAGGAATCTTGAACGGCGGCCAATCCGGCAGAGGGCCGGCAGTACCTTGGCTGCTCGCTGCTCCCGTGAGAGCTACGTCGATGGGAGCACCAAATGGTCCCTGTATCATGTCAACACTGTCGCGGGGCAACAGTAGGTTCATGCTTACTGGTGCACACGTTGGATGTTCAAACCCAACCCACGGTGCGGGCTGCTTGGGCAGGACTGGTGGCCAGGTGGTGTACTCGACTTTTTCCTGGCGTGCATTTGAGGTAAGCGTGGATGTTTCGGCAGTTGTTCATCGCCTCCTTACCTGGCGTCCTTGGTCAAATGCTGAAAAGTCCTCGCTTGCAGGGTCGACACCGTCCCAGACGACATCCCAATCTCCGTACAAGATCGCGACGTATTTCGCCCGCTCTTCGGCTTCGATCCTGTGTGGGATGGGGTGCGCGATCGGACCCACAGGCTGGATCCTACGCGACGCGGTGTCTTAGTAACCAACACCGAAGTACTCGTAGAAAGCGCTCTCACCATGCACGCGGGAACTGAGGCATCGCCCTTCGTCGTATTGGGCGTGGGCCTTTCGGCTTGCGCCGTAGGTCAGGAGGAGGGGATGCCCCCTTCCCCCATTTGAGTAGATTGGTATACTAGGCCGCGCCACTGATCAGATATTGTCACCCGGTAAGTGGATTACACATCGCGCACAGGTTGGTTGAGGCTTGACATATCGGTTCTAACTTCCTACAGGACAGTATTTGTGGGGAGCTTTCTGAAGGTCGTGCAATGAGCGATGAACGCAGGGAGTAGAAAGGCGACGCGGAACAACCAAGGCGCTTCTCTTTATACTACTAGCGCCCATGCCGCGGGCAATGCCGATACCTAGTCTCAACTCCAGGCAACAATAGGATATCGGCTTGCTAGTGCGGGGGCGCAGGTGGAGCATTGAAAACATGCAACGTAAAATCCAGAAAGCCGTCAAGGGAAAGCGTAGATTCCCTCGCTGCGACAACAGAGCCAATGCACTTTTGACAAGTCGGAGAGACGGAGATGTATACCGGTCAGTGAGACTCGCGGTCATGTTCTCCGAGCGAACACGCTAAAGCCAAGCCGTGAAGTTTGAGCCCGTCGGCCCTCCGGGATCAACACAGACCGCCACCCGGTGGCAGTGAACGCTTAATAGCTGAGTGTCGTGCGTCGTCCGATCATCTTGCTGACACTGACATAAATACCCCCCTAGTTCTCTCGCGTTTGTACCACGTTCAAGCCGCCAGTACGTGCTTCAACTCACTCTTACTAACGCCTTCTCATGATAAGCCAAGCCGACAGGTGGGCCCTACCTCAAGATTGAGACGCCAGAGTTGCCAGACTGACGCCTGAGTGCAAGTCAAAGCAGGCATCCCCGGGACCCTCATACCAACGAAGACAGAAAGCGTGCGGTAAGTATCCATATACATCGGCATTTTCGGTTGATACATAGGCATGATACATCAGCTGGTGGACACACCGGAGCAAGACATCAGTATGACTTACTTGCCTCATTCAAAGGCGCGTCACTTACACATATCAAATAGTACGTAGATCGATTGTGTCTTCTTCGTGGGCTCTCACCAGGACGGCTTGAGCGTCGTATCTAGTTCTTCACCAGTGCTATACGCCCGGCCGTCAGCGCTACTGGGTCCAGAAGTCACAAAGTTTGAACGCCCTTACCCGAACGGCGCCAGCCTGAGGCCTCCCTGAGCCAGCAACGGTATGTGCATGCGGCCACTCCTTGGTTCCTTGCTGAGTCGTCCCGTCACGCCTATCAGGAATCACACTCAGCAATACACATTTCTGCGCGTATAGCGCATACATACCTCGCAGTGGTGTATATCTCGCGTCTGACATCATACACGGAAGGCGCAGTACCGCTGCCGCTGGGTCGCGCGTTCGGTACACCCAGCATGGCGAGGGCCGCGCTCGGACGCCTGGAAGGCACGTTCCACCCCACGACGATGTGTGGCAGGTCCTCGTATTTGACGTCGAACTCCGCGGCGTAGCCGGGAGGACAAGACTCGGACACAATGGTGACATTCTGATCGTGTGCCACTTGCTCGCGATCACGAGCTCTCTAGTGGAGAGCGCTCCCTGTGTCTTGCATTGTCTGCGTGGTCCCACCTATAGATCTGGGGCTCGGGCTCACCTTGGAGTGCAAGGTGTTGGCGCGTCCGAACGCCAGCGAGTGGCTTTTATCGCATCCGCGACCGTGGCACACATGGCCGTCGAAGACCTGGACCAACTTGTTCATGCGCGACGCGTCGTTCGTGATGAATTTGCTCCTGCGGTGCGTGTTCTGCATTGCTGTCATGGCCGGGTCCCTGAATATACGCCATGCTCAGCATACTATGCACCTGCGACCATTACCGTGACCACGCTCACCGAGCCTGAGGATAAAACGGCTCTCGCCGCATGTACTGAGCGTCCAATCTGGAGCGCGTCCACTCGGTTTCGCTGTATACCGTGCCTTGTGGCATACCCCATCTCGGGCCTTGAGGCCGTCGGCCCATCGGTGTTGTCGCATACTAAGGGTTCGCACACAGTGGGCAGCTGGGTAACAAGTCAAGCGCCAAGTCCAGGGACGTACGGTAGGCTGGGGTCTCGACATTCTGCTGCTTGAAATAGGTTTTATTGTGCTGATAAGCGTTGCAGGGTACGGTACGCGAGCGAGTGGCAAGGGCAGGAAGATGGCAGGACGAGTCCAAGGCGTTGTATGTCCGGCGCTTACGCGCTTGTGGCTGAAGAGGATGCGGGATGACGGGGCACATCTCCGAGTGGCAACTAGCATATCGCTCGCGTGGGGTGTGTCCCGTGTTGTGCAGCGAAAATTTAGAGAGACACGTGGGTGTGGCTACCGCACCGGGGCGGCATAGTGCAGAACCGCTGTGCAAAAGCATGGTATGTGCACTGGTGTGCGAAGATGCTCGTACGTAGCTAGGATTAGGTGCGTACGCGACACTCTAAGAGAGCCTCTTAGGGATATCTTCGCCAGTGGTGGTCAGATATGCAGGTGAGTCCATCTACGGTTCCGTCGCTACCATTCCTATGTTGCATTGTCAGCCACACTACGGTCTCACAGCCCTCAAGTGACAATGCAATGCCTCCATAGGTCTTAGCAGCGCCACTTCCAGGTACCTCCCCTCTTTATATGACTGCGCTGCTGCGAGTAGCTATCATTGTAATTCGTTCCGCTAACATTTTCTCGCCAGCACTTGATCTAGTCCCGATTCACCAAAGGCATATCGTCCACCCGCGGCCCGCGCCAACGTCCGCGGTTCCGCAACTCACCCGTACCTATGGAACGCCATAACCGTAGTGAGGGAAAAATACTGGTGCTCTAGAAAATCTTCAAGCACTGCGACGACTCGGGGACAACTTGAAGTCTTGCCACAGGCTTCGGAGTGACGGCGTCCGTACCCCCCAGGCCTGCACCACGACTTGATGAACCACGATGATGCCGAGCCAAGTGGCACCACCAAGGTCGCGACGCATCCACCTCGCGCTGGCTATTAGCGGGCTGCATGGAACGCGGCCCGGCGTGGGGGACCCGCCGGGGTCGGACACGGCGATGGGTGGGGAGAACACCGCATGCGCATGGTGCTCATTATGAAGGAGAAGGCTAGGTGCGTGTCGATGGTACCCAGTTACGGCATGCCGTAAAGAGTCGGCTAACGGACATTGTTGAACCGATCTGCGCGGTGTTCGTCCTACACGTCAATAGGACAGGATGATAGCTAGTGAGATGTGCGCTTGATTTTCGATTGAACGGCTTTAGAGTACGTTCGTTCATCGTCATTGTTCTTCATCGCCATTGTTGCTAAAGAAATATCTGAACAGCTTGAACTTTGGTTGTATCTATAGACGTGGTCCGATGCCCGCTGTATGTAAACCCGGCGCGTATATAAAGATGTCTGTACTCTGTCGCAGCTTTCCCGGGGCTGACCGCGCACGTAGCGAGCCTCAACACGTCTGTTGGACGCTGGTGCTTCTCCCGCAGTGCGTCCGAACATACTGCTCGACTCTAGAACATGATTCCTGACGATGAAGGTTCGACACAGGCTCAATGGTGTGCTAAAGGGCCCCATGCGGCGTCCGTGATATCATCTCGTACTATTTAAGAGGCGCATTCCGGAGGTGTGCACTTTCGCATCCGGAAATCCACCGTCAATTGTTCACATTCTGTCCGGACATTGCCGCGAGATTACGGGGAAGGAGATACCCTAATAGCCTCTCCGTGGCGACGCTCGAGGAGGTGTTCAAGGCACACAAGGTGTATTTGTCCTGAGCGGTGCGGCACCCGAGCGAGTGATGCGGTCGCCGCCGAAATGGTCCAGGGCGGGAAAGGGGGGCGCCATTGTCGCAGTCACGATGCTCCGGCTGCGTGTGGGGCCCTATTCTGGGAGATGAGCGCAGTGCGTTTCCGTCCGAGGGCGCGCGTCTGGGGCCGTGGGACGAGCTCGCGAGGAACCGGGTGGCCGGGAATGGCAGTCAGACGCTGGCGAACGCCGTCACGAGACCGCGTCAGGCGTGGTGGGGATGGAGAGCGGCAGGACGAAGCCGGGCACGCGCGCGAACTCTCTTGCTACGCTCCTGCCGCTCGCGGTTCTCCACCGATTGCCCGCGAAGACCTCCGGATTGCTATATAAGATGCGCCCTTCTGTCCACCGGCTCCATCGCAACCTCCTCTCCCACATCCTCCCATCTCCCAACAACCAGAACACCTAGTTCCCCATCTTCGCTATGCTCAGCAGACTCGCCTCCCGCTCTACTGCTCGCCCCTTTGCGCGCTCCTTTGCGACGCCGCAGCAGTCATGGACCCGTGGCATGAAGGTGAGGAGGTCGTCGCTTTTTCACGCATATAAGCACCCGCTGACACGCTCTCCAAGGTCCTCGCCATCCTCTACCGCGGAGGAGACGTCGCAAAGCAGGAGCCCCGTCTGCTGGGTACCATTGAGAACCAGCTCGGCCTCCGCCAGTGGCTCGAGTCGCAGGGTCACGAATACATTGTACGCCCTCTTGGCACCCGCATATAGCCGCCCTTCCTCACTGTTCATGCCCTCCGTAGGTCTCCGATAGCAAAGAGGGCCCGAGCAGCGACCTCGCTAAGCACATCAAGGATGTGAGTACATACTCCTTCGTTACCCTCCCTGATCCGGCCCCCTGACCGATGGTTACTTTGTCTAGGCTGAGATCGTGATCACGACCCCCTTCCACCCCGGATACCTCACTCGTGACCTCTTGAACACGGTCAGTACCGTTTCTACCGACATTCTCCCGTGCTTCCCAGAGTTGCACCCACGACATCCTTGCTATTGCGTGCTCCCCGATCTCGGCGATAGTCGTACAACATCGCCGCGTTCTCGCGATCTCTGCATGCGTCTGCGACCCGCAGTTGCTCAATTGGGTAACATGTGTGGTGTCCTACAGGACAGGACATGCGTATAGCAGTACCAATGCAGTGTTCAGGGCTCTAGGGCCGTGGAAGCCGTGGAAAGGAGTCATGAACTTATGCTGACCTGCCTCCACAGGCCAAGAACCTCAAGATCGCGGTCACCGCCGGTGTCGGTTCCGACCATGTCGACCTCGACGCCGCCGCCGAGAAGAACATCGATGTCATCGAGGTGACGGGCTCGAACGTGACCTCGGTCGCTGAGCACGTCGTGATGAGCATCCTGCTCCTCGTGCGCAACTTCGTACCTGCGCACGAGCAAATCGCACGCGGTGACTGGCAAGTCTCCGAGATTGCGCGCAACGCGTTCGATCTCGAGGGCAAGGTCGTCGGCACCATCGGCGCAGGCCGCATCGGCTACCGTGTCCTCGAGCGACTTACGCCGTTCGACACCAAGGAGCACCTGTACTTCGACTTTGCGAACCTTCCGGCCGACCGCGAGAAGGCGGTCCGGGCTCGCCGCGTCGAGGACCTCAAGGAGATGGTCTCGCAGTGTGACGTTGTCACCATCAACGCACCCCTCCACGAGGGCACCCGCGGGCTCGTCAACGCCGACTTGCTCAAGCACTTCAAGAAGGTTCGTCCATGCACTCTCACTCGACGCGTCCGATGTACTGACGTGCTTCCGCGATAGGGCGCATATCTCGTCAACACCGCGCGTGGCGCGATCTGCGACGCGGAGGCGGTCAAGGCGGCCCTCGAGAGCGGGCAGCTCTCCGGGTACGCGGGCGACGTGTGGAACGTGCAGCCGGCGCCGCGCGACCACCCTTGGCGGCAGATGAAGAACCCGCTCGGCGCGGGCAACGGGATGACGCCGCACTACTCGGGCACGACGCTCGACGCGCAGCAGCGCTACGCCGCGGGCACGCGGGCGATCCTCGAGAACTACTTTGCGGGCCGTCCGCAGAAGGCGGAGGACACCATTGTCAAGGGCGGCCGCATCGCTTCCAAGGCATACGGCGCGAAGTGAGCGGGTTCGATCCACACATACGCATCGCGTGAAAGTGGGTGGCACGGTGTTGTGTACCAGGTCCCGGTTGAAGGCGAGGAGCGTCCGTCTGTGAGCGCATTGAACTAGTGTATCATTGTCATAGTCCTGCATCCTGCATAGCATCCCAGAATCCATTTCCTGCATCATGACTTCCTTGCTCGAGTTTCTGAGTCAGCGCGACACTCATCATCGAGGATGTCTTACTATGCCACACTCGCACTTCACTGTTCATCCATCTGCACGAGTATAGCCTGCTTTCCACACAGAGTCCGTTACCCACTCGAAGTGCGACTCATTGTCACGCTGACGGCCCACAGCAAGGGTTGCGTCGCCACTGACGGCCAAGTTATAGAAAGTGGTCGAGTGTCCCGCGTGACGCCTTTCCACGCCGTATCACCCCGCCGTTGCATTCCGTCATCTCTTCCACCCCGTCTTGCCGTCGGCCGTCCCGCCGTTGCTTTTCCGCTTGTGGCACCCACCATGACGTCACTCTAGCCCTCCCCGCATATATATGGCCCGCCACCGCGTGAAATCCCTTTCCCTCCCTTTCCCTCCACATGTCTCTCGCGCAGTCCTGTATATCTGCATCCGCTGTGTGCATCGTGTGTAGTACACTCGCGCGCATTGTGTTCGCACGTCGCTTTGGACAGTATATGCCCCCGCGAGGGCGCCACCCGCCGGCGTAAAATGTATATCAGCATGGATCGCAATGAGGAGGTACTTACCCCTACGGATTCCGTAGGTATAAGTCATCACGTGTCATGATCCATCGCGTTCAAGCCCCGTTCGGGCAGCCTTCTCTTCACTTACGTCTCATTGCCATGCTCGCGACTGTCGAGGTATGAAGATGCACATTTATCTCAGTGATTCTCCTGCAGGCGAGGCGGGTGGGAGGAAAGAGATACATGAACGTCGGAAGAGACTTCAGGGTGCAATAGCGGATAGTAGTGATGTTCAGTGTACATACATCTGCTACTCATGATAACTTTGATCCCTTGCTCGCAGAGCGATGCTCTCGCAGGTCGAAATTGTTGCCGAGCGCTTGCACAATTATGTGCTCCTGTTACTCTCGAGGACACTGATGAAGCAGAAGAGCCGTCAGCGAGAACGGTGTGAAAGAGGGCAAAGCGTTTGCGGATGGATGCACTTAAGGGCACCCGTCCTCGAAAGATGAAGACAAAGTATGGGTGATCAGTCAATGGTCTGGGTGCATCTAGGGCGGACACAACGGTGATCGTGAGATATACAGGTGTTTGATTGCATTGAAGTGTGGGTGTATGCTAGAGCTACGGTACAATGTTATGATGCGTGACAAGGCAAAGAAGTTCAATGCGGAGGTGAGGAGAGGAGGAAAGAGAAAACAGTACGTGTGACATAACGTATGAGTAGTGTGAGCATGACTTTTAATACAGCGCGGAACCCAAGCACCCACGTCCCCCGCGCGAAAGCATGAAGAGCCGCCCAAGCGGACATATCCCAGTAGCATACCACAGCGAGATCCAAGGGTCCATACATATCGAGTGAGATGGCGGCGCACGGAGGCCAGGTCGGGAGACGGTAGCAGCAAGAAAGCGCACGGAAGGAGTCTAGCGGTACTTGCGCACGATCTCCTCGAGGTCCTTGACGACCTGCGGCATCGTCGGGCGGTCATTCGGTTCGTGGGCCCACATCCGCTCCATGAGGTCAACGATCTCGGGGCACCATTGCTTCCGCAGCCCGGAGGTAGAAGGTCTGCAAGAAATAAGCGGTTATAAGCCCGCACGAGGCACAGACGACTACGATATCCTACCTCTGACGCTTGTGGCCAACGATGTCATAGATGGCATGTTCGTTCATACCCTCCCAGGGGAATTTCTTGTTCGGCAGATGCCACTGGAGCATCTCCCAGAACACCATCGCGCACGAGAAGACATCGACCTTGTGGTTGTACTTCGGGTGTGGGTGCCAAAGCTCGGGGGCCTGCCAGTTCACGGTCCCGACGAGACTTCGCACCATCGATCGGGTGGATTGCTTGACTTTGGCAAGCCCAAAGTCTGTGATCTTCGCAACGCCTCTAGAGGTAATGAGGATGTTCGAGGACTTGCAGTCTCTGTGGATTATGGATGGCTTGCGAGCGTGCAGATATGCCAGGCCGTGCGCGATGTCAAGCATGATGGATAGCTGATGAAATGCGTAAGCATCCGTGAACACCAGGAATCGAGGAGATACGTACGACTCGGTACAATGAAGGAGGGTTTACATTGCGAACATAGTCAAACAAATCTCCGTTGGAGCAGAGCTCGCTGACAATCATGACGGGTGTCTCCTTGGTATTCTCGGGAATGCTAACACCCAGCTGTGTAACGAGTGAGACGCAAGAAAAAAGAAATCGAGAAGACAAGATACGTACGAACTTGACGATGTTCGGGTGGTTGAAGTCGCCCAACAGCTTCAGCTCCTTGATGTCCACTAAACGGCATTCAATAGTGTGCACTGCGAACATACAACGCCCACTTACTCTCGCTGAGCTGCCCGCGGAACTCGGCGATGGCGACCCTGCGCCCCTTGAACTTGCCAATGTAGACATCCTTGAAGCCACCGCTGCCGATCTTCTCCAGCTTCGTCAGCTTGTCCGAAGGAATCTCCCTGTCCTCCAGCCCCAAGCTCTCGAGGTCGAGCTCCAGCTCTGGCTCGGAAGGCTTGCTGCGCCCCGATACTGGTGGGGTCCGAGGCTCGTCGAGGTGGACTCGGTTGGAGCGTTCGAGTACTGGCGGAGACTTGCTGGCGCTCTTGCTCTTCCGCTTGCCATTTGCGCGCGGGCGCATGGTGGACGGAGGACGGACGGTGCCCGTCGACGACGGCGAGCTGCAGTGCTGGTCGCGCCATTGCAGCAGCGCATCGGCAAGCTGCGGCTTGGTGCCTGTCGCATCGATCTCACGCGTCTCACAGAGACGTACGAGGTCATCTCGTCGTAGACGAATGAGGGACCTCACGGTGGCGATGGTGAGGTCAACTGATAAAAAGGGGTGAGCTGCAGATCGACAAGGAATCGGAGATTGCGCACCATCGTCTGCCATGGGTTCCTCATCTTCCTCTTCCTCACTTTCACTTCCTTCACCAAAGATCGCAGCCTCAACATCGACCTCAACTTCCTCCACCGCCGAGAGTTGAGAGTCTTCATCCTCCTCGTCCTCCTCGTCCTCGGTCCCGATAGACTCCTCATCTGCTTCGCCATCGCCAACCACCTTCCCGTTACGCAAGACACGGGCCTCTGCAGGGGCCTCCTCCTCTTCGATGGATTCGTCGCTCGCGATAGTGGTCCCGTCATCCTCACTAGACTCCTCCTCGTCGCCATCGATGCTCTCGTCGGCGTCCTCGTCCGCACTCTGTTCGTCATCGCCATCACTGGGGGGCGTGTGCGTCTGTATCCGCCGCGGTCGCAGCCGTCGCTTGACAGTTGTCCGCCGGGCAGCTTTGGGGGTGGCGAGTGGTGATGCAAGCTGGTCCTCCTGCTCTACATCACTCTCTAGCTGGTCCTCCTCTTCTTCATCGTTGTCCTCGGCCAACGAGACAGCGTTTTTCTTCGCCTTGCGCATGGGCGTCACCCTTTTCCCAACATCGATGTCCTCGTCCGCCCGCTCCTTGCCCTTCGGGTGCGCTACCTTCGACCTCTCGCCCTTGCTACGTAAGCGCCGGGGGCTCGGCGTTATAGCAGCGATAGACTCCTCGACTTCCGTCAAGTCGGTAAGGTCGCTCTCGTCATCAAACGGATTCGGGCTGGCCGCCTCGTTCACTTGCACCTCCTCGCTAAACTCGACTTGCTTGCTCTTGCCTTTGTTCTTCCCACTACTTGAGGAAGGCGAAAGCGGTTGCTCGTTTGATGACTTGCGCGTACGCATCCTAGTCGCAGGCGGCGATGGAAGAGATGCCACCGCCGAAGTCGTAGGAGATGAACGGCTGGAGCTAGCATTGCTGGTTCCTCGCCTGTGAATCACCGCTCAGACGACGGTTCTCGAAGCGGGGGAACTTCCACTTACCGTCGAGTCAAAGGGCCTCCTGCACGAGCCGGGCCAACGATGCCTTGGTATCTAGCACGTTTCGCGGCATAGGCATCGGGGTCGATTTGACCTAGCGATATACATCTATCTGCAGGACGAGGTCGCGAAGTGTGGTTCATATCCGTGTCCGCCATAGTCGCCCGTCGCCTGAGGCCATTTCGGGAACGCCGTGTATAGTCTGTTTCTTCTCCACCGGCCACGTTTCCACCATCTGAAGAATAGTCACTAGACCCGCTATCGTAGGCAGTAGGAGGGGAGGAAGGCGGGAGCTCAGCAACGTCGTCGCGAGCGGCGATGATGCAGTCTACAATCTCAGGCTTGGTGAAGAGCTCGGCATCATCCGCAAGACCAGCAGCAATGTAGAGGCGAACAAGCTCGTCTTTGCGCAGACGGAGGAGCTGTCTTGGATGGGCCTCGTTGATGAGGTAGTTGTCAGCTATAAAGGGGTTAGGGGCCATCAACGCACGAAAAACACGTTTCCTCACAGGAATCGACGTCCTCTTCGCCCTCGGAGTTGTCCGAAGCTTCCCAATGCGACTGATCATCTACTTCCATACTGCTGGTGACCTCATCGTCACTGGAACCATGAGTCGCTTTCCGCCGCTTGTTCCTGTTGACGCGCGAGCCGCGTCCGCTGGCGGTGTTCTCTGCACCGCTCACGACGCGTTTTCGCTTCGTGCCGGCGAGAGTACGATGATAGGCGTCGATTTCATGGCGCATGCTGTCCTTCTCGCCAAATGAGCGCGAAGGCAATCTGCGCAAGTTGAAATGTAACGGGACCAACACCTGCCGCGGCGACTCGGGGGGCGAGCTGGATGGATCCCGGCCGTGGGAACTGGAGCTGGGGGAGATGTATGGATTGCTGTAGGTAACGCGTCGACGCGAGCTGATAGCGCGTCGCGACTTCAGATTCTTGCGAAGGAGGTGGGCGGCGTCTGAGACGGATGGAACTCTATGGTGGGCGCGCTGCCGTTGGGCCATACCCGCTGGTCACAATGCGATGGACTTCTCAGTCGAATCCGCGTCGAGTGCGAGACAGTCGAGCACAGAGAGGGTGACGTGTACAGCGAAGAGCAGCCAGGGTCAGAGGTTGATCGTCGTCCTGAATGTCGTGGTCGTCGTGGTCGCTGACGCCGGGTGGTTTGGAACAAGAAATGGGAACCAAAGCCATATAAACACAGAGCCACATTTCGGCGCTTCTCGTCACACACAGCCGACGGTCACGTAGATATCACGTGGACGTTACTCGGCGCGAACTACCCGTACATAATGATACCACACTAACTCGGAATTGATGGAAGAAGCAACATACTACACACAATCTGCCCTTGATTCAACCCTAGTCTTTCTCATTGGGCATTCTAGTACAGGAAATCACAGCATCTAAGATACCCATGACCGTGTATCCGCCGTCCGCCCTCACAGCTTGGCTGCCGTCTTCCGTAGAACCACCTTCTGGATCTTCCCAGTCGACGTTTTCTGATGTTGCCCGCCCCCAGTCAAATCGTCCGAGGTGAAGCCACAAAGAGTAGACTCACAGGTAAATCCTCCACAACGGCGACCCACTCCGGACACGCAAAGCCCGGTAGTCGCGTGCGCGCATGTTTCTTCAGGGCCGCTTCGAACGCGTCGTGCTTCCCCTGCCACTTCGACGCGCGTTGAGGGTGCAGGATTACGAATACCATGGGGCGCTCTCCCCACCGCGGATGGGGTCGTGCTACAACTGCTACCTCCAGAACGTCCGGATGACTTGCCAATTCTGGGCGTACAACTGTCAGAGATCACGAGACACTCACATGGAAAACCTCACCCTGCTCTATTGCCAAACTGGACGCATTCTACGCGGAGCGGCATGAGATACATATACTGTTGGGACACCCGTCAGACGCACCTCTCCGCCGGATATGATGATGTCCTTGCTCCGGTCCTGGATAGAGATGTACCCGTCTGGATGCCACACCGCCAGGTCTCCCGAGCCGAAGTACCCGCCTCTAAACGCCTTCTTCGTCGCCTCCGGGTCCCTGAAGTACTGTCACGCGCGCACGCCTCGCCTCAGCAACCCGCCACGCCCGCAAGCCGACGACTCGGGACCCTCACCTCCTTCATGACGATGTTGCCGCGCACGACCACCTCGCCCACAGTCTTCCCGTCCTTAGGCACGTCGACCAGCTCCGTGTCTGCATAGGGATCCTCGCCTTCCTGCAGCGGGTAGACCACGCGCGCTTCGTCCGAGGTCGCGAAGGCGAGCCCCTGGCGCGCCATCTGTCGCGCGCGGTCGTCAGCAGAGAGGCGGGCCCACGACGGTTGGTCGTAACAGCGGGTAAAAGGCCCGTACGTCTACGGCAGCCATGTTCGCGCGTCAGCACGGCACGATCCACAGGCACTGCCTGGGATCTTACCTCACTGCATTATCCGCACCACACATGTCAGCACACCGCTTGGTAGCACCATTGGTCTGGGACTCACGTTAAGCCGTAGACATGCACCGGCCGGAAGTTCCGCTTCTCCAGCTCGCCGAGCTGATGAGCGGTGGGCGCGGACCCTGCGATGATGGCGACTACGGCTCTATCGAGCTTCCTCGCCTCGGGGGCGTTCACCAGGCCGATCTGCACAGTGGGCGCGCCGCAATAGTGCGTCACGCCGGAATGGAGCAGGTGGTTCCAGATGAGCGGGTATGAGATGGTGCGGAGGGTGACCTACAAGCGATTGCTTTCAGTTGCGGTACGCTCGCATTACGTGGGTGAGGTGAGAGTTACCTGAAGCGCGGAGGCGAACGTTGTCGCCCATGGATACGTCCAGCCGCAAGCGTGGAACATGGGCAATATCCTGTGTGACGCAGTCAGCGTACAGGCTTGCACGAACGGCTTCCGGCGTACCATAGATATGTGGAGTCGCGGGTCATTCTGACGAGGAAATCAGTTTAGGTCTAGGAGCAGAAACACCTCTCAACTTGACACTCGCCCTGTCTCATATGCATTGGCAATGGCTGCTAGATACATACCTATACTCCGAATGTGAGTGCCGCGGTTTGGTCGCTTGAAAAAGGCTTCTACTTCGTAGGACCATAACGACACCCTTAGGCTGCATCACCGGACCGTGTTTCAGTCACATTGCGACAAGCATCCGTCCGTCATGATACACTCACCCGACCCGTCGTCCCAGACGTATAGCACAACGCCGCCTGCGCGTCCTCATCCGCCTCCCACTCCAGGCCGGGCCATCCCCTCTCTTGACTGAACCGCCTGCCCGCGCTGAGAAAGTCTTCGTATGGGTCGCCCGGCTTCCCAGTATCCTTGGCCACGACGACCTGCGCCTTCGCGCCCTGGACGAGGTGGACGAGCTCGTGGTCGACTAGAACGATCTTCGCACCGCTGTGCTCGAGTATATACGCGACCTCAGGTTGTGTCAGGCGCGTGTTGATGGGGCAGATGACCGCCCGCGCGGCGAGGACGCCTTGGTGCGCATCTGTTTGTAGCGGAGGTCAGCATTTAGCAGTGCGGCTTCTCAGGCGATGCATACCAGCTATGAGGGGCCTGTGTATAGGTATGTTAGCAGTCCATACACTACCTCGCGAAGGGTTAGCTTACGAGTTTGGTGCGATGACCGCGACACGATCTCCTGGTTGTATGCCCGCTTGGAGCAGGGCGTAAGCCAGGTTCTGTACGCGTTGTGCCCTATGCAGCAGATTGAGTATGGGACCGTCACCTCGACTCTCACGCTGAGACAGACCAGACTTCATAGGAATAGAACACAGGGTGTGGGACGTCGGGGTGCGCAATGGCGAGTTTACGCGGGTATATCTGTGCGGCCTTCAATAGGAAGATGAGCGGGTTCTGCCGTATGCCATGGCCGTCCGTCAATGCGGCTACTAGTCGGTCTGAAAAGGGCACACACCAATGGCTGCTTGTGCACGGGAATGCCTGAGGGAAGCCGAGGCCTGTAACTCACGTCCTTCGGTGGGACGCTCTCCGGAGTCGGGCGGAAGGAACTCATTGCCTCTGAAACGCATGAGTTGCAAGCACAGACCAGCACAACTTGGCCTCGCACCTTTGATCCCCATGTTGCTGTCCTGCAAACCTTTCGTCGTACAGAGCAGTGGGTCGAGCGCTTCGTGATGCGGGGCCCCGCGTTCAGTGTGGGGGCTCATATAGGGGGGCGAAGCTTAACCATTTCAGGACGCCGAGGCGACCTCGAAACATGACTGGTCCCCAAGGGTCACCCCAAGGTCGCCGCCTCCCGCTGTCTGTCGACCGGTGACCAGTTCAGCTGGCCAGCCGAACGACAGTCCCGATGCCTGCTTCGTGTCAGGTTAACATGGGGAACCGGCTACTGTCGCTCCAGGTCGACGGACGGATGCCAATTGAGAAGGGAAGGTTTGTAGAAAGTGTTTGGACACGCGTCGTCATATCCGGAGGACTCAGGAGGTGAAAACTTTCGATTTGCGGCTGTGGGCGAAGCGTATGAAGGCACTGGGAACAGGATGGTCACTGCAGGTGCACGGATGCGAGCGTCGAATATATTGCATCTTGCGAGAGACGTAGATTCTCCTGGACTCTGCCTTGACTCTGCCCCGCCGAACGGGGACCTTCCAGCCTCTTGCGAAGACAATCACCTGCATCTCGACGTCGAACGGGATCCAGGAGGCCGGGGTTCTGTCACGAGAACAGCCTGAGAACAAGTAGATAAAGGACACGCCCAAAGTAGCAGGTATTAAGGTAGCTACGGGCGCTCCGCCAGCAGCCGATCCCTCCCGCTCCCCTTGCTTATTGTCTTGCTCTGCAACATATATACCTGCCTTTAGTTCGTCGCTTTCAGCTCTGCTACCACGCGAACATGCCCATTGTCTACCATACCATCCCGCAGGATTTCCTGCAGACCGTCAGTGCGAAAATGGGCACAGAAATGCCTTGGTCGCGTGATCATTATCTAGACCGGGTGAGCTTCCCATAGAACCGCCGAATCATCGGATTGGCTGGCTTTTTCCATTGTAAGTGCTCCGTTTGTGCATCAATAAGGCAAGCCCGTATGATTGACCTCGCTTACCCTTCCATAGGAAAGTCTCGGGCGGACGTCGCATGCGTCCCTCTATTATCCGTATAATAGGGCCCCGGCACTCGTCCTGTCCCTCGAGCGACTCTGTCTGTCACTGTTCGCTATACCTTGCACGGTGCCCCCGCCTACCATGCTCTTCCAGTTCGCGTCTTCGGACGTGTACCAGACCACGATCCTCGATCCCACTACCGGCCAACTCGCATTCCGGACTTACACCTGCCGCCCCGCACGACAAAGACTGGGCTCTTCATCTAGTTCGAGCACCGCGAGCTCAGGCAGCAGCACTGAACAGGACCGCAACGATATGACTTTCGTCGAGGATGCCCAGGGCCGCGTTGTCGCTGAGATCACCTGGAAGGGGACGACCGCCTCCCACATCCGGATTGGGGATACTGAGATAAAGGGGACGATTGAGCTATTTGACTCTGCGTTCGTAAAGATACTGTGAGTATTTCCTACTGCGAACCGCTCGAGGTCTTTGTCTCTATGTCTTACCTGACCATGGCACCGTATCGTCAGTCCCGAAGAAACCTTGTTACCTACTCGTCATGAATACACATGGCGCATGACCCAAGATAACCTGACGGTGCGTAGAGCCCTTTCGATGTGGTGTGCACTGTGATCCTTACGCTCTGATAGCTTCTCGATGATGACGAGGAGACGATCGGGGGGCTCTACCAAAACCACGTTTATCTATCAGACGAGCAAAAGCTCGCCCCTACGACCTCTGCGACCGAAGGCCGAGATTATCTAGACCTGAGGAATGTGCGGGAGGACGAGATGTTGGAGATGCTCGGTGCGTCACATCCTACACAACCTTTATCACTGTACTAACCTATCGACACCCAGTATGCTACATGCTTCTGAGCAGCCTCCGCGAACGCATGTACAGCATCACAAAGTACGTCTACGGCCCGCCCCAGCAGAAGAGCCCGCTCTCCCGCCTCGGCCGCCGCGCAAAACGCAGCATGGCCAACCTGCGGAACACATTCCGCCGCCGCCTCTGAATCACACCCCCCCTTCCCCGCTGTCGGACACCAGACTGCCTTCGTTCGCGTCGGACAGCTTGATTTTGGCGTTTACCCGCTATCATTATTCCTATGTTCGCCTGTGCATATCGTTACGAACCCGGCGCCGTGCGTTCTTAGAGCCGCGCCCGCACGCTCCCTCCTGATACGTCCCATCTCGTCGACCCGCTCTCACATCGCTATGCTCTGTCGCATGTTGTTTCGACGCACACACCCACACATTCGCTTCCTCTTGCTCTCTCGCTACTACTCGTTATAGCATTAAGTTGCAATCCATCTACTGTCGCATGTTGTTTCGACGCGTATACTCACACCCGCACACTCGCTTCCTCTTGCTCTCCTGCTACTCGTCGTTATAGCATTAGGTTGCAACCCATGTACTAGTAGCTCTCCGATGGATTCATACGAAGTCATCAATCATGACCTTCTGTTCTGTTTAGTGCAATGTGCACCGCTCGCATGTCAACAATTATATTGCTATAAACTACACTGGCGCCCGCAGCCTGTCTCCTCGGCGAATACGCGACGTAGACGGTCGCAGGTGCCAACAAAATGAGCGGTAACACTGGGAGGTCGTACACATAACGTATGCATGCTTCAGCTGCACGGCAGCCGCGTCTAAGGCCTCCGAGCGGTGTCCAATCCATTCCTCCGGCTCCGTCCATCCCGATACCCATCGGCCTCCGCACACCAGGACGGGGCCTACGGCCGCTCCGCGACCTTGGGGTACTCCTCATACTGCGGACCGTCAGACGACTGGGTAGTCAGCGCACTCGCAGAGGGATGGCGCACTTTGTCGTCCGTCGAGAGGTCGACGACAGCCATGTTGCCATCCGCGAACGTCTCCTGGTTGACGTTGATCTGGATCGCGCGCGTCGTCTGGAGCTGCGGCATGCTCATGCTGTTGCTGACGCCGGTGTGCGCGTCGCGCATCCCGCGCCGGTTGTTGAGCAGCACGAGCAGCGAGTTGCTGTACGCCTTCGAGAGCGCGCCCGCGGGCGTCATGAAGTACTCCGTTTTCCGGGAGGAGATGTAGAGCGAGACTTGGACGATGGCAAGCGCGGCTGTGTGGGGGATCAGGTGGTGAGCGTACCCTGCCGTGGGCGATAGCGGAAGTCAAACCTGTTAGCAGTCCAGTCTCGACGGTGAGCTGAATGAGCTTGTTGACCATGTTATCTGTCTTCTGTATGCCGCTTCGTTTTGTCCATAGCTGAACCACAGGCACGCAGTTAGGGGACGAGCCCAGATCGCCCAGTACATAACTACAACTCACGAGGTAGACCATACAGACGGTAATCATGACATCGCAAACTGCGCTGCCTCCAACCCAAACCTATGGACGGGTCAGATCGTCCGATACGAGGTGACGACAGTCGACGCACAGCAACGGATCTTGCTTCAATTGGTATGGTCGCCGACGTGCTGTTGTGTACGAAGCATGCGATGCCTTCCGAAAAGCCTGCACCGCATTGGACGAGCGATACCTGTGTATCTATATGAGGACACGGAAAATGGAGAGCCGACGCGGAGGCAACCCCTCACAATGACGATGAGCGCGGTCGCAATCTTGGATTTACTAAGGACGTATATCCGCCATGCGTAGAAGCATTGTGTTACGGTTGCGACTAAGTCGCGGAGACAAGTGAGACACGAGCCAACGGCGGACAGAACAGAGGTACGTACTGAGGGCAGACTGTATGACCAACTCAAAGCCTGTTAGGTACGCCGCAACCAAGCCATCGAAGTTGCCGAAGCTGTAAGCCAGCTGATGGAACGTGTCGTGCGTGAGGAGGATCGTCTGAATAGCTTCGAAGATGTACATCCAGTAGACGATGCACTTGATGAATAGATGGTCCTTGTAGCCGCCCTGGGTGTACAAGTCTTGCGACAGAGGTCGGGTGAGACACATAGGCGAATGCAAGAAGACTCGGACTCACATAATTGGACGGTGAGGACGCCGAACAGGCCCCAGTTCAACTGAGAGCCCAGAAGCTGAACAGCACAGAAACCTCATTCAGCGCACACCTCGTCTCCCCAGGCGTGAAGCACCTACAACTGGACCTGCACTGAACGGCGCACGATTGGCTTAGTGCATATCGCCCGAATGCCGAAGCTACCTTCGAACACTCACATTTTTACGACATCCGCAGGTATGCCACAGTCTGTGCCCGACATAGAGATCTTCAGGGAACGCGTTCACGGTCTGTGTCGCCATGATCAGCGACCTTTAGTATAATAGGATCCGGACTAGGAGACCTGGGGCGCAATCGGCCTGCCGTAAAAGCCGGAAGAAGCACACCTCGGGCGTCGAGGCAGATTCGGAGAGATCGATCTACGTCTAGATCAACTGATGCGACCCGCTTGTAAGTTGTAACCCCTGTTCCCGCCATGCTACCGTCGTCATCTGCGCCTCTGGGCCCGTAAAAGGTCTGAGATGTTGCACCGGCTCGCACTTTAGCTTGGCTGCAACGATGACTACTACCACAATGATGTGCCCACTCGCACGCCAACGCAGGTCGAAGTCATTCATAGAACTGTAGCCCTCGTTCGATAATACTGTGTGGCCGTGCATGTCAGGTCCTCTGGGAGCCGTCTTCGTCATGACCTGCCGACCGTCGTCGTCGGCCAGTGACACCGGCGCCTGAAGTGAAACACGTCAAATTACCGACCCCTATTGGGTAAGATTGGTGTAAAACGCAAACTGCGACATTGCGACATACGACTCCGAGCTCCGAACAGCGGTCTCAGCGCATGCCAGGCCCCGCAGGGCACAGATTGCGGGGTTGTAACTACGTGCCTGTTCGTACATCCAACCGACGACGAAGAACCCGCAGCTACTGTCGTCACTGATACAGTAACGTAGGCTAGAACGAATTGATGCGTCTGCAAAGAGCTGCTGGCCGCCCACGCTGTCGGATACGCGCCGGGTCCGCCGACTGCTGTATTTTGGGCGAGATGGTCGTCGACGGGATGCGCGTATACACTTGAGGCGGGCGGTTTGTCAGGCGGGCGCGGCGGCCTTATCCCACTTGGCGTGATAGATACGAATGTGACTGTGCGCATCTGTCATCGAACAGGACAAATACTGGATAAATGTGGGGAGCTGCGCGTATATATAGACTCAGAGCATACGATGACTTACTAGTATGCGCGTTCGCTCAAGTTGGATCGTGACTATGCATGGCAATCGCGATGTTCAAGTTGTTTCGGTGGTCATGTCAAAGTAAGTACTCGGTTCCTGGGGTTACGTTCGTGAAGAAACACAGACAGAAGTTCAGGAATGGCACTACTCTGGGTAAGCACTCACGTTAGTAAGGTTCGCCGTGATAGGGGCTGTCGCTGCGATGGTTCGTTGTTGCTAACTCTTGTTATTGACATACTGACATATCGGGATCGTCCGCCAACGTCACGGTAAGTTCGTAGGCAGGTTCGACAGCCGTGCGTCCGTCAGCATACCCTGGGCCCTACGGAACTCCTCCTAGTCTCAGAGCCTTACGGATAGGCTTGTAAGTGAAATTGAAGGATCAGTTGTTCGAGAGGAAGTGCCTACGTTACTCATGTCATGCCGATGGTTCACTGGGGGCCACTCAGCGCTCAATACTATCAGATCCCAGGATCCGGTGTCGAGGTACTTGTGTTCGAGGTCGACCGATAGAAAGGGTGCATCCCTTGAGGCTGCTACGTTTACCAATTAGATAGGGGGAAGCGCGAACAACCAAGCTCGAGACGCACACAGTGAGATGTCATCCTGGCTGAGATGGACCCTGACTTTGATGTTGAGCGAGGATGTCGAATTCACGACGTCATGCCTCTAAAACTCACCAAACTGGGAGTAGTGGCCGACCCGCATATCCAATGTGCCCCCTTCGTATCACGAAGAGCGGAGCCTATCCTGGAGACGGCTTCCCGAGGATTGAGTACTGGAGGCCGAGACAGGACATGCGGATCCAATGTCAATGGCGAAGCTTGCACCGGGTGGCGCCCTCTGCGAGGGGCATACTCCATGGGCCTTTATCGCAGTCAAATTGTTTCAGCACCGACGTAAGGCGCGTAGGGCTACATCATGGTGGGGTTCTGTGAATAGGGACGATAATGATAGTCAACAGTAACGCCCCCAGAATGCCTCTTGAATGACCGAACAGACGCTATGTCAAACGTGAAGTCAAACGGGCGTGACGCTGTACAGTCGGGAGAATAAAGGCGGTTGTTATGTGTTTGGCTCTATAATCAAAACGGAGCGGTTCGATGCTAGCCTGGATGGAGCAGGGATAGGCATTCGGTGTTACTCGCTGAGCGCACGGCAAGCAAGTAAAGTCGGTAAGAAGAGACTAAGTGAGCGTAGCGATGAACTACAATTCATGTGTGCCCCATATTTCCCGGAGTAGGAAGACTGCAGCGGCCCGGAAGAACCCAGAGTAGAACATGAAGGACAGCAAGGAGGCGGCGCAATATGTATCGACTGGTGACTTAGCAATTGCATGCCCGGGTATAGACGGTATAGCGCTAGGCATCCCGACACTTCGAAATCGGAAGTTGTGAATATTTGTCGGGTAGATAGTGGGCCAGATGGACATACGGAGGCCCGTATGGAGATGACTGAGAGTATTTCACCCATGCCCGTAAGCCCGCATCTAAGCCATGTGAAGACTGAACGTACATGTACACCTTGGGTACCCTTAGAACGAGACTCCAGTGCTCCCGCTCAACGCTCCCTTAGCTGCTGCGCCAGCGCCAGGACTCAGAGGGAGCGCCCCTTGTATCGATAGCTCAGCATCCGGTGTGGTTCTTTGAGCGTCCACGGCTAGTTTCCAGTACGGCGAGACACTCGGCGGAATGAAATGCTAGAGGCAGGCGCGGGTAGCGTCAACTGTCGCAGACTCACAGAGTCACCCCCGTGCATAGCGTTCTTGTTCCTCTTTTGACTACAACGCAAGAGATCACCGCGGGCAGGACGCTGTGCGGTGGCGACAGCGTGCGATGGCCCACCCGGACCCGGAAAATGGTTCAGGCCGGGCGTTGGCCCACTGGCAGCTTCTTGGAGCAGCCCTAACAGCGAATTTCGTGGGGGAACCATGCGTGGAAGCGAGTTGCACTGAGGGTCCTGAGGGTTCAAGAGGTGATGTTTCAGCGAGGCGATAAATGAGCTATCCAAGCAGTGTAACTGCACCGACGGAGAGGGGGGCCAGGGTCTCGCAGACGAGAGGGGAAACGCTGGGAAATTTGCCAAATGCGGTGGCGTTCAAAGCAAACGCCTGGTGGCTGTGCGCATGCGACCAATCTGCTTGCACTCCGCGGCGAGCATCGAATGCCTGCTGTCCTCTTCCCACTGCACCATACACATCAGAAGATGCATCGCTCGATTGCGTCCGTGTCGCAATCCATTGCGCGTGTGCATCCAATGCTACAAGTCTTTCCAAGCGGCGTGTGGCTACAATTCGAGACTCCTCCCACCTCTGCCACGTCCATCACGATGGTACCGCCCCCGTCGAGATGCTACATGCACGAGCGCACCTCGACGAGAACGACGCCATAGCTTCCCCATACGTAAGGACCGGCGTCGGTGGTCAAGCCCGCACGTCTGCCGGCGGCATGTTCTTCCTGGGCAGTGTTCCTGGAATGACTCCACCGGGTACATCCACTGGTACGGTACTTTCCAGACTTCTCTCCATGACTGTGTTACGTCTCCGAAGCCCAGTTCATTTGGCGTCCCCTTGGGTACCGCAAGGAGACAAACAGACTTTCTGATAGGTGTAGCCAAGTCTCGCACGTAAATGACGCCGCCCATTCGTGTATCCTGTCTGCACCACAGGTAAGTGGCCGGCCGTCCCCCGGACGGATCTTAGACGCGAGTCACATTTTCCAGTGCCCTGATAGAAACTTGGCCTCATCGCTGATCCGACGGTATGCTATATAACACCAGCTTTTTGCGGTGGCTTCCTCACTCTTGTCAGACCGCAGCGAAGCTACCCTGCTTCCGTTCCCCCGCCAACTCGTTGTCATCCTCGCCTTCCCCTCCACCATGACCAGCACACCGGTCGATCTCTCTCACCATCTCTCCGCAGAGGCGCGTCTGCGCAAGCCCAACGCTATGAAGCAGATCTGGAGGCTTGCTCGTAGAAAGCCAAACATGATCTCCTTGGCGAACGGTACGTCCTATGGACTGTCCAATGCGTGGGCCGTACTAACGCGTGCAACAGGTGACCCTCATTCGTCGCTGTATCCCATCCAGAGCCTTACGTTCAACGTCGCCTCCGTCAACGAGAAAGACCCTGTGGCGACCTGGCGCACAGGCGGCCCCAGCGCGCCCACTCACTCGCTCACCTCCTCGCGCGACGCGGCGCCAGTCCTGCCAGTCCGCACTGCATTCCAGTACACGACGGGCGCAGGCCTCACCGAGACCCAAGCTGCGGTCACCGAGCTCACACGCTTCTACCACAACCCGCCTGATCACATCGCTACTCTGACATTGGGAAATGGAGACGGCGTCACGAAGTGCTTCCGGCTGCTGGGCTCGCCGGGGGATCACTTCCTCGCCGACGAGTTTACATTCAGCTCTCTCGCGAACGCCGCGGTTCCCCATGGCATTAAGTGGGTATCTGTCAAGATCGACGAAGGAGGTCTGATCCCGGAAGAGCTCGAGAAGACCTTGGAGAATTGGTCAGAGGAGCGCGGTCCACGCCCGCACGTGCTCTACACAGTTCCGTACGTGCCTTCTCGTTGCTCATAACCGCAGACGGTGTACTAATGTGAGTGTTAGATGCGGCCAAAACCCGACGGGCTCGACATTGACCGTGGAGCGCCGGAAGAAGATCTACGAGCTTGCCCGCCGCTTCGACCTTCTCATCATCGAAGACGGTACGTGTATCGCGATTCGCCCGATATCCAGGAACGCTCATCTCCATTCTGCGCCGCACTAGACCCGTACTACTATCTCCAGTACACGTCCAAAACCGCCTCCCCGGGCGCACACGCGACCCCGGCCGGACCGGACTCCACATCGGAGCTCTCGCCGCGCGGGCTTGCACCGTCTTTCGTCTCCCTTGACGTCGACGGGCGCGTACTGCGGGTCGACTCGTTCAGCAAGGTGTTTGCGCCGGGCATGCGCCTCGGGTTTATCACGTCCTCGCCGTTCTTCCACGCGCACCTCGTCGCGCTCACGGACTCGTCGACGCAGCACCCGCACGCGTTCGGGCAGCTCTTCCTCACGGAGCTGCTCGGGCCTGCGGGCTGGACGCTCGCGGGCTTCGACGCGTGGGTGCGCAGCCTCCGCGACGAGTACCGGCGCCGGCGCGACCTGTTCCTCGCCATCTTCGCGCGCGAGATCGCCCCGCTCAACCTGGTCGACGCGAGCGAGCCCGAGGCGGGCATGTTCGTGTGGACGAAGATCCACGTCGAGCGCCACCCGCGCTTCCGGAAGGAGCCTGGCGCGGTGAAGGCTGCGCGCACGAACTGTAGGCAGCTCATGGAGCAGCTGTTCGAGCTCTGCCTGGACAACGGGCTCGTCGTCATGCCCGCTTGGGTGTTCGCGCTGCCGACGGATCCCAAGTACGACGACCCCGAGAACTCGATCGAGGACGTGAGTGTCTGCTATGCTGCATTCGTGAAGGTTTGCGTGCTGACGCGTTTGATAGCGCATGAACTACTTCCGCTTGACCTTCGCCGGAACGGAGGAGGCTATGGAGGGCGGCCTCAAGATCCTCGGTCAGACGCTGCAGGAGTTCTTCGAGGACAAGCCCACGGCAGTCGAAAACTGAGTTTATCCGCCTCAAAAGTACGACTTCTTACATCGCTAGCTCCATGCACAAACTGTATCATCGGACATCAAGAACGCACATCTAATTATTCTCATTTATTGGTTACTACGCATTTACTAGATAGATTCGTTACACACTTGTAGAAATGGGCACCGGGATAGAATGATGATTCAGGCTTGAGCACCCGTCGGTTGCCGAAAGTACAGTTTTTAAGGGTTCTAGGGTTGCGACTGACATCTTCTTGCAAGCGGCTGCGCGCGGACCGCACTGCTGTTAATCGCCACAGTACGTCCATGTGCATAAGCGCCTCCACACCATGTCTACCGCAAGAAACATGTATTCACACAATACATTCGTGACAAGAGGCATTCAATCGTGAGTACTACTCTATGTTTATGCTATGCAAAGCGCGCGACAAGCAGATACAAAACATGGATACGTCATGTAGAGGTCATCTTCCAAGCAAATAGAGCAAATATAATACATCATACTCCACCTCCTCTCCATCCTCGCGGACAAGGCCCTTACTCACAACACGTATCTGAAGTCCCGGTTTTGCATATCCGTCAAGTCGAGGAAAGCCTTTAACACGTCTGTTCAGCCCAAAGTCCCCACCTGCAGGCCAAAGCGAAACACACCTTGTCCACCTTCTTCTCCTCGCCCTTCTCGTCCACCACATACACGTCGTCATACGTCGCGTCGCGCGGCTCGCTGTCGCGCTTGCGGTTCTCCGCGGCGAGGTAGAAGCGCGTCGCGAGGAGGATGAGGAGGGACGCGGCCCAGCACGCGGCGAGGATCGCCCACGGCACGCGGTTGCGCGGGTTGTAGCGCGACTGCCAGTACTGCGGGCCGACGGCGTTCCCGACGGCGTACCCGACCATGACGATCGCGTTCGTCGTCACGCGCTTCGTGTGCCCCGCGGTCACGTTGCCGACCCACGCGAGGAAGATCACGAAGGGCACGATCTCGTTGACTGCACAGAGGTGAGTGGGGAGTAGGAGGCGGGTATTAGGGAAGTGCACGTACTCGCGATCCAGTAGGAGAAGAGGAGGCCGACCTTATCGGACCACGGGAGCGTCGTGACGAGAATCGCACCGAGGATCGCGACGAGGTAGTGCAGGCAGCCCATGTACGCTTGGCCGCCCCGCCAGTACGATGCGGCGGTCGTGCCGACGAAGATCCAAATGACTGCACGAGTCGCCTCGTCAGTAACACAAGCCAGTACATGAACGGATGCACGCACTCTCAGCGACACCGTCCACACATCCGAGTAGGGTCGTGTCAATGGACGAAAAGCCGAATTCCTTGACAATCAGCTGGCGCTGGTTGCTCAACTGCCCCGTGGTTAGCTGCTGGCATCTAGCCAAATCACAAAGGGCAGCTCACCGAGTTCGTGACGTTGGAAATCGCGGCAAAGAAGAAGAATAGGTATGTCTTCGGGTCACGGAAGACTTCGATGACCTGCTCGCGCTTGAGGTGCTTGTTCTCGACGCCTGACTGGTTCACCTTGATTCGCTCGATCGCGACCACTTTCTCCTCCTGCGTGAGGAAGCTCGCGGTTGCGGGTGAGTCGGGGAAGAAGAACCAGAACAGAATGGATGTGATGAACGTGATCACGCCGGTGATGATCATGAGCCTACAAACGCGTGTAGGAGTTAGTTTGGACGAGAACGTGATGGTTATGCGGGAACGAAACTAACCATTGCCAAGGTGCGAGGGCACCATGCTTGATGTGGAGAGTCCCATAGGCGACTAAGCCGAGGAATATAATGGCCGTGCCGTTCATCAGGACTGTCCAAGAATAAGTCAATCCAAACCATCCAAATGGCATAAGCAAAAACACACCACTCACACCAGTACCCAACCCGCCTCGTCTGCTCCGCGCGTGTGTAGAACATCGACGTGACGATCATGAATCCGGGGGTTATCGCGCCCTCCGCGATGCCGAGGAATAAGCGACACACGAGCAGTGTCCCGAAGCTCTTCGCCGCGGCATGGCACAGGAGCGCGATGGACCACACAAAGATGTTGATGCTGACCCACTTCCCGACAGGGAAACGCTGCAGTGCGTAGTTCTGCGGGAGCTGGAAGGCGAGGAAAGAAAGGTAGAAGACCGTGCTTAGCCAATCAAACTGGTTTTGCCCGAGGTGGGCGTCCTCCCTGCCGAGCAAAGCCGGTCAGTCAGTTGTTCCATACAGGAGATGCGGTGACATTTGGGAGAGTATATGTGTGGTAGAGCAACTCTCCGGCGCACGTTCGCGATTCAGCAGGGACACATAGTCAGTTGGCCTACGGCAGTCGATGCCGATGACTATCAGCAGGCTTCCGTAGACCAACTAAAACTACGCGTCGAACCCGCGTGCCAACTCTCCGGAGGAAGCCGATGTGTGCGACTGCGACCATATGCTGTCCAGCACCCCAGATATGACTAGAACTTGACGAAAATAGCTCTCGCCCAAATGCTTCCGTACCTATCAGCAACAAGACGCACGCATCACATCCTTCAGCCTGCAATGCCTCGCGATGGTTCACAGGTGCGGTATGCGAAGCATTCGGTGCGCAGCGGCACCGGGTACTACTCCGATGGCCGAAGCGATACCTCCCAATGCTTCCGGCATCCTTGCAGCGTGATGACGGAGCGCGCATAGTACCACATGTGTGCGGCTGGTTATGCAGGGGGAACATAGAAAACCGTGATTGATACGATTCATAGAAACAGGACGTACAGTATCCCTAAAACCGCAGACTGGCCCAGGGTTGTCTTGTCGGCGAACTGCATCCTGGAGCGACACGTTAAGACAGCATGACAGCTGCGCCGAACGCTACGTACAAGTAGAGAACTAGATAGCGAATGTGAGTATTCTGTAAAGACATAGCCCGACGATGTACACGCACTACACATGAGCGGGAGCAGCCGCCAGTCCACTTTTTGCCTACGCAGGGGCCCGTGTAAGAGAGATGCCTTGTTGAACGACGCACACATACACTCACCTAACGCGTTTGGCTTCCGCGGGGTCTACCACCCCATCTTTTCCCGCGACGAGTTGTGCAGCGACATCGGCGTCGTATGAATCAACGACCTCGTGGTCGACGCCGCGCTTCTCGATGGATTCGTCAGAGCTACCCATGCTTGCAGCTGGCTGGCGAGGTGTCGCGCGGGGTGAGGGAAAGTGTGAGCGACAAGCTGGCGGGAAAGAGTGTCCGAGAGAACGTACATATATGTAGTCGGTGGTGTTGGCTTGCGAGTCCGAGCGCCGGAAGATTTGACTGGACTCATGGGCGACTGGAACATGATGATGATCACGCTCCGATGCACAGAAGGAGTCGCCCGGTCTCAGAAAGTAGCCCGAGGGTGACCTGCCGTCATGCGTGTACAGGATCCGCCTTTGCCCTTCTTCCACTACCCCCGTCCGCACTACTGTGTTGCATTACCCAAGCCTCCGATCTCTATCGGAGGCGGTGTGCGGCGTGAGTCCCAGTGTCTCAACTTTCGTTGAACAGTCACAGAAGATCACAAGTAAGACGCGCCAAGAGCAGCACTATATCAAGCCAGTGAGGTGATGTGACCTCTGTGCACGCCAACCGCAGGGCAAGGACTGCGTTGACGAACAAGAGCTGGGTGGACGGACAGAGGTGGCGGCGGACGCAGAAGTTGCGCGCTTGATGCCTCGGCAAGACAGCGATCGGGTGCCTGACGGAAATCTCGATCGATGCGATCGTGCACTCTGTTTCGTTCCGTCGGAACGTACTCGTCGCTCACGCTGGGATTATCATCCTACGAAACATACATATTTACCTAGTACTAACTCCAGCCGGGAACCAGGGTGATTTTCATGTACTCAGCAGCGTCGAGATTCATCACTCGTCGTTACTTGGTCACCTACTGCTGTCAATATTAAGTTAGTATTATCATACTAGTTACGTCTGCCAGTAGCTCGGCGTTATCGCTGTCTTACCCTGCATGACATTTGCCACTACAAGCCAACGGTATGATTTTACCTGTTCCGGATCTCTTCCCTACGGACGTAAACGTACTGTGCGTAGTTGAAAGGCTACATCCCAGTCTTGTAGTGCTCCCCTGCACGATCATCATATGCACACCGCAGCTATCTACCCTCCACTCCCATGGAGACCGCAGCGTGATAATAACAAGGTTCATCCTACATGCATAGCACTCGGCGCACATCGGCATCTCCGGGTCTACGAACGGAAGTAGGTAACTAGAGCGGTCTTTCTCCCTAGGGAAGCTCTGGAGAACACCGTGAAAAACCTTAGGGAAAGAAGCAACTCGAAGTGTGGTTTTGGCCTCCAGATGAGTTACTTTCCGCACAATGATCGTCTCGGGGAGACGGATGGCTGCATCCAAGGGCCTCCTACATAGAAGCCGAAAGCGGGCGTACCAAACCCAGGGCCAAGTGCCGCCATCGCTTCGCGAAAACTTACGGGTACGTATGGTTTACCTGCTCCCCCAAAAGATTTTCAAGCTCGCTTCCGTACTTGACGGCATTGAGCTCGCACCATCATGGGGAGCTCATGTCTAAATTTTCGTTCAATGAAGCAGACAGCAGCAGGAGAAATGCCCTGCAGGGACCGTCCCATTCCAACGATTCCATCAGCAATGGGCTGGCGAACTAGCGACACGACTCACCAAAGGCAGACGTGGAAGGAGGCTACCGGCTCAGGCTGCGCCGTAATTCAGCTTCCCTCATGGTTGATCCCATGTGGCCTTTCTCTGGCAATCTCTTCAGACAGCTAACGAGATGTGCGAAAGACCACTGGCAGACAGGCCAGGCGGTGGCAGTCAACCGCTTAAGGATCGCAACGAAAAAGGATGTAAGTCTGCATAAACGACCATCGAGAGGACTCACTCAGAGGTGCGCTACGCCGAGGAGAAGAAATCGTGACCTTGGAGCGAGCACGGCGCGCTCAGTCCTTCGATGCGATGTGTGCGGCAAATCGTCTCCTGGTGTGGCGCGTCGACCGCTAGTTGCGCCACACCACGCACATTCATGTACTTACGGTGTCCCGCAAAGCAAGAGAATGCACGATAAGCTATCACGAGGGTCAAAGCGGTACAGAGATGCAAGTTTAGTTACAGAAGTCGTGTGATACATGCGGTAGTACTAAGCCCACCTGGGCTGACTCGGATATGATACATTTGCGGTGTTTAGTCCATGGGCTTGATGTTGCAGACGAGGGTCCGGTGTGTAGTACGCTTGATGCCACTACCGACGGGAAGAGGGGCTACTGCAGATCGTCTGTCAATGATAATGGCCACTTCAATTTCGGAGGGAGGCAACCGCACCTGATCGCGTGAAGCGACGCCGATGGAACACATATGCAGTGGTTGTCCGTGCAAGGAATCGCGCTCGAAGACACATAGTCCACTTGGGTCCGGTCGTCCGTATGCCAGCCACGATAGCACTCCGTCTTGGACGTCGTGTGGCTGTTGAGAGTAGAACGGACCCCTCGGCACGGACACGAGCATGACGCATCGTACTGGCTCGACTGCCACCGCGTATCCGGGGCTTCATGGTAAATGACACAGGCACTTGGCCCGTTCTCCTGGTCGCGAAACAGCTTGTGGCACCGGGCGCAGTGATGGACGGTCCCGTTGCCCGCTATGGCGGCCCGCGTGCTCGAGAAGTCCACGCCGACGCGCTCAAGTGAAGCCATCACCTGGGCGATCCCTTGCGCAGATGTGTTCGGGTCATACGCGGCGCGAGTGAGGAGCGTCGGAAGCTCGTCGAGGAGACCTTGTGAAAGGGCGAGGGCCAGAAAGTCGCGAGGAGACCAGGGTAGCACGGCAGCCCGTGGGCTCGCAGGGAAAGACAAGTGGTCCATATGTGTAGTTTGAGTAGTATGAGGAGGAGCACCGAGTTTTCAGCAGCGAGTAAAGCTATGGCCTACATTGGTCTAGGTTTATATACCTCGAAAAGTAGCCGAGTGGCGTTGGGTGCACGCTTTGTGGCGAGCCTGGACAAAGAGGATGCTGTGTCGAGTTGTGGCATGGCAACGTGCGGTCTGCGGCATGGCCAAGGCAAAGCACGAATCTGTGCCAGAATACAAGATCTGGAGTTCGAGCAGGACGATAGAATACTTAGCTGTGTGCTCACAGTGCTGCGCTAAGCGTAGTTGGCGGTGGCGTAGACTCCCAGTAACTGAGACGGATCAAATGTGCTTATGTAACCCAATCGCGCGTGGCCCGAGTCAACTGAGGGTCGCCAGTCGACCTACCAGTCGGAGAGCTATGCTCGCAGCCTTAGAGACGCTACAGAATGATGGAACAAAGAAGACAGTATGTCCTATTGCATAATCAGTGTAGATGACACGGCTGACAGGGCACATAGAGCGACGACGCTAGGGGACTTGAACGAGGATGTATTCCGCCACATGCTCCGCGAGCTCGCGGTCTGCGATATGTCGGCCTTTTCTGCGACCTGCCGCTGGATCCGCGAAGCATGCATACCAACGCTGTTTCGCCGTTGCTACTTTACAATCTACGGTCCGGAGCAGTTCATCCGATCAGAGCTATTCATCTCCGTGTCGCTCAGGCCTTACATCCAGTATGTTCATACTTTCTATCCCTGTCTACACAACTTACCGGTTCCTTCACCAGCTCATTGGTGATAAACGAGGAGTGTGTGGACCAATGGACGCAAGGGAAGCCTGGAGGGATGTTCCTGACGGACAATTTCCTGCTCTGTGGTGCCTACCCCGGTGCTGCTGTGGCGGAACGACTACGAGAGCTACCCCATCTACGTTTCCTCAAGATTTACAAGAGGCACGATCAAACGCACGGCCTCTCCTGGAGTACCCTACGCTCAATCCTTTCCGTACCTCAGTTGCGTGAGTTCGAACTCTGCTACCTATACTTCTGCCCCGTCTTGCGCCCCGAGGAAGAACTGAACATCGAGACGCTGGCACCCCTCACACACTTCAAATATCAAATGAACTTCACACGAGAAGTATTATCATTTCCCCCGGAGGCCCCGGCGCTCGCGGCGGTCCTCAAGAAACTGTCCGCCACTCTGGAGACGTTGATCCTCAGTAGCGAGCCCGCCCCGATGTCGGCCCTGGCGCAGTGGCATTGGCCTTGCCTACGGACGCTAGTACTCCGAGGGTCACCATGGGCCGATTTATCTGAACCGCTTGTCGCAGTCTGCTCAAAGATGCCAAATCTACGCTCTTTGACTCTCAAACTGAACCCTACGCACCACGCCATGACCCAGGCACTGTGGCCGCATGGTTTCCCCAGCTCCTTTCCTTGGCCTCATCTTGAACAACTCACAGTCTCGTATCCGGATCCCACGGACGTCATATATGACCACCTTCCTCCATCCCTCCGGTCGTTGTCACTGCGATGCTGGAACCATATTTTCGTTCAGCAGCGCTTCGTAGGTCTGCGCCAAACATACACACTCAGATACGATTCGGTCCTCGGCGCCTCTGCAATCCTTTCGATCATGCGCCGTAGTACAATGCCGCATCTGGCTCATCTGGAGATCGAATATCGTGCTGATGACGACGACGACGCCTTACTGCAGTACATCGCGACCACTTTTCCGCGCCTCACCTAGCTCAAGATCAGTCGATATCGACCGAATGCAAGTGATAAGGTAGTACCGACAGTAGGTTGTCTTCGAACTCGGACAATACCTTGCGCTTAGCGTCCTCCCAATCATAGGTTCATGTGGCGCAGATGCTGGCCGGTCTCAAGGAACTTCGTCGTCTGAAGATGTACTTAGACCTTGTGCGGGCCACTGCAGACACATTTCAAGACACCGGGTCAGTATTCGCACAAGCTCTTCCGTCGCTTCGCGAAATCATGATATGGGACGACGTACGCAACTGTTATGCGTTTCATACTGTTGATGGATGTGTGCGTGGAATACAATGTACGCGTCGAGTCGGCATCAAGTAAGTTACCTCTGGATCCCGCTCTTCCGCAGGATGTTTCCATCGTTGTGCACCCTACCCTTGTTCGTTTAAACCTACTGGCTTCGCCGTAACCCGGCCTCCTTCATATGACCTCTCTTTGGCAATCTCTTCAGACAGCCAAGTGAGACTAGTACTAGACAAGCCGGGGCCGTCCGGCGGTGGCGAGACCTTGAAGATTGCCACCAGCAGTCTCTTGACGTGTGCCCTCGCGTAATAGACCGGAAAACTCACTCAGAGGTACGCTACGCTGCGTGATCTCACTGTCAATGAGGGAAACTTATTCATGAACTTGCGGCGAGCACGAGACATTCCATGAGACGTGTGCAACATACACCCCACCTGTAAGTATGTCCGCTAATAGTGCGTGGTGTCGACGACGAATTGAGCCACACTAAGCACACTTACAGAGACCCGCAAAGAAAGACGGATCATCCATATGGCTATTCGTAGGTGAATGCGGTGCAAGATATACAACCTTGAATACTGGAGTAGCTGGATCCATGCGGTAGTACTAAGCCCACCTGGGCTCATATGATACGTTATACGTTTTGCAGTGTTCAGTCCATGGGCATGACTCTGTCGCAGACAAGGGTCCGATGTCCAAAAAACTTGCGGCCGCTACAGACGGGAAGAGTCTGTCCTGCAGATCGTCCGTCAACGATATGGCCATTTAAGTCTCGGAGGCAACCGCACCTGATCGCGTGAGGCGACGCCGACGGAACACATATGCGCATGCGTTGGTTGTCCTCGCAAGGAATCGCGCTCGACGATACATAGTTCACATGGGTCCGGTCGTCCGTATGCCAGCCAAGATAGCACTCCGCCTTGGCCATCGTGTGGCTGTTGAGATCAGAACGGATCCCTCGGCACGGACACGAGCATGACGCATCGTACTCGCCACAGTGCATCCGGGGCTTCATGGTAGACGACACAGGCACTTGGCCCGTTCTCCAGGTCGCGCGCGCGACACAGCTTGTGGCCCGCGTGCTCGAGGAGTTCACGCCGACGCGCTCGAGCGAGGCCATCACCTGGGCGATCCCTTGGGCAGATGAGCTCGGGTCATACGCGGCGCGAGTGAGGATCATAGGAAGCTCGTCGAGGATACCCTGTGAGAGGGCGAGGGCCAGAAAGTCGCGAGGAGACCGGTGGCCCTTGGGCTCACGGGGAAACACAAGTGGTCCATATGTGTGGTTTGAGTGAAATGAAGAGGACGACAGGACTGCCAGTAGCGAGTAAAGCTATGGACTACATTGGTGTAGGTGTCCTTTATATACCTCGACGAGTAGACGAGTGGCGTTGGGTGTACGCTTTGTGATGAGGCATGGCAACGTGGGATGGCATGGCCAACGCAAAGCGCATCTGTACCAGACATACCGCGATATCCGGGGAGTTCGAGCATAGAAAGCAGCGCGGGACGGTAGAATAGCTGTGTGCGCTCAGACTGAGGACTGAGAGTGCTAGCGCCTTTCAGCTCGGAGGAACGCCGCGAGTCGGATGCTGCGGCGTCCCGCCGGCGCTTGTGACCTCTCAGTATCACAGACTACTGTCACCACTGCTCTTCCTCCTCGCTCAGGCTAGAAACGAGTTCTATTGCACGTACGCAGAACATCAGGCGCGATGGGAACCACTTACCTGTACGTCCGACGAACATGATTGAATGGCGTCCGGCTGACTTCCCTGCAGCGCGACGTTCAACGAAGATGTGCTACACCACATCTTAACGCGGCTGCCACGGCAAGACTCGCTCTCTTTGTCGATGACGTCCCGCTTCATCCGCCAGTCATGCATGGACTTCCTGTTCGGTTACTCCTTCCTGAACGTTTATGGGCCAAGAACGGTGACGATCTCGGAGAACTTCGTGCCAAAAGCACTCAGACCCTATATCCAGTACGTTTCTCCTTATTCCACTGGGGCCCAAAGTCAACGAGTTCTGTCTTCTACAGCACTTTGAGACTACGTGACATTTGTCCGGATCAGCGATTTGGGAAGGGCCTCAGGAAGCCCCTACTCTTCACCGACAATCACTTACTTTGTGGCGCCTTCCCTGCCGATGCGCTCGCCGACCGACTACGGGAGCTACCTCGCCTACGCTCTCTGACGATACACAAGACGAATGCTGTTGTCCACGGGCTCCCGTGGAGTACGCTGTCTGCAATCCTCTCAGTACCCCATCTGCGCGAGCTCAAGGTCGTAACGATCCACTTCTGCCCTGTCTTGCGCCCGGAGGAGCAATTGAACGTTGACTCGCTGTCACCCCTGACGTCCTTTCAGTACTGGTTCGCGTTTCCCGCGAAATCCGAGGCCTTTCCCGCCGAGACAGCAGCGCTCGCCGCTGTACTTGGCAAACTATGCGGCACGCTCGAGACACTCGCACTCCCCACTGAGCCTGTCCCACCCTCGACACTCTCTCGGCTTCACTGGCCTCGCCTAGGAGAACTTGAAGTCCTCGGGAGCATGTGGGGGCCAAGATCTGTGCCCCCAATAACGCTCTGCCCGGTTACGCCGGCCCTTCGGAGGCTGTCAATCCATATCAGTGACGGCGCACTACAGATGTTGTGTCCGTCTGGCGGTGGCCACAGCCTCTTATGGCCCTACCTTGTTCAGTTGAGCATCTCATCTCCGGATCCACGGGACGAGATCTACGACTGCCTCCCATCGACTCTTCGCGAATTGTCGCTGCGCTATTGGCCTCATTTTTGTGCCCAACAGCATCTCCGCGACATACGATACATCACATACGAACCACAGTATGACTCCATCTTGGGTTCTGCTGCGATGTTGTCCATCTTGCGCCGATGTAATCTCCCAGAACTTGATCATCTCGAACTGGAATACCGAGCTGACGATGACGATGATGCACTTTGGAAATTCATCTCATCCTCATTCCCTCGATTAACTCGCTTGACAATCCACCGCTTCCGGTCCGTGCGAGAGAAAGAACAAGGGAGAGATGTTTCCGTGGTGAGTCTATAATCTCGAGCCGGCGGCGGTCATTAACTGCCATACATAGGTGCAACTGTCGGGATTGTTGACTCCTCTCACTCAACTGCGCCGTCTCAAGTTGTACTTGGACTTTGCGACGATGCCAAGGCCCAAACAGTGCGCGATCATGGGCATATCGAAAACTATGTATACCTATACCCAGTGCCGTGTCAATGAGTTCCAGGGCATGGCTCATGAGGCAGCGTCTGTGCTTGCGAATATCCTCGGTGCTTCCCTGCGGGAACTTGTAATGCACGCCATTGATATGAATGGCCCTTACTGGTGTACGTACGATATCATTGCCGGCTCTCTTGTAGAACGGTTTGTCACATTTCCAGATAGAAGTACTATGTAGACCGCGAAACCACCGAGCCTCATGTCCTTCGTAATCAAGGTCTCATTCGATTTAATGGGATTATTAGGTTCACTCAGGCTGCCGATCACTGGACTTCAATACGGAGGCCATAATGCCACACGTCTTCCGATGAACATGTGTGAAGCACGCCTGTTGTACTTGTTAATGCTGTTATGGCAGCGAAAACAATCCAAACCCATCGATGGCAGCCTAGGCAGCGTAATACACGTGACGGTGTTTGCATGACACCATATAACACTTGCCAGTGCACCTAATCCTACGAACTACGCATGCGTATCCTCCTGCTTAAGCGGGGGAAGTTCTAAATAATCAGGAGTCGGAGGGACACTGGCTTCGCGATGCCCCGCGAGCTCTACATAGGCCTCTGTTTCGTCGTGCTCTCCTGGCAGATGCATTGCCACCAGCATAGACTGGAAGAAATTCTGCAATACCGGTGAGCAAGTGTATGTATGCGAGATGGAAGGTCGGGCTCACCAAACCGAATATAGCAAAGTGGGGGTCATTCGCGGTGAGCGAATCAGGCAGTGCGAAGATCAGCCCTTCGTCGCCCGCTGTGCCAGTGGAATCCATCGTAGGCGTATCTCGAGTCAAAACACCTGGGCTGAGGAATGGCTCTCCAGGCCCATCCACTTGGATTTCTTGTTCGTGGGCCCCGAGGAATGTGTACAGAATCACTATGTTGGTAGTGTGGCGGAGTCTATCATGCGGGACAACGAAATCTGGGCCGTCCACCTCAAATCCAGGTCCTCGCCGACTCTTGGTTGCAAGCTCAAAGTTTCTTGAGCAGGGAAAGATGTTCTGCTGTAGTTGGGTGATAATGTCTCTTGGAAGCCATGTAGCACTACTCCCTGAAGATCAGAAGTGGTCGATCAGAATGAGACAAGAAATAGATTTAGTATTGGACTTGCCTGTATCAAGCGTAACGTCAAGGTGCCCGGCTGCAGGTACGATTGCCGGGCCTAATGCCTCCAGCTGACCTCCTTCGAGATAGCAGGATAGTTGCATTGACTTGAGACGCACCACCCAGATTTTACTGCGAAAGGCAGAACGAGCGAGAGGCACTTTGATCCAAGGCGGAGTCGGTCCCCTACACGGCCAGTGATTCAGCGCCAACCAGCTCCACCTGAGCATAAGGTGCGGCCGTCAGTGCAAATGAGGCCCATTCAAATCACAAAGACATACGACTTAGAGCCTTTGATCTTACTACCGCCACTTGTGGCATTGTCATCGCTCGATTGAACTACTGGTCGTAGTCGCCAGTACATGGTGATAGCACCCGGCGCGCCCTGATTATGTCCAGAAGGTTGCCTCTATACTGTGCGTCACAAAGGCAGGGGTAACGTACCATTATTGGTTTCACATATTGCGACAATTTGGATATGAAGCTCTGAGACGGCTTCGTGATCGAAGAGTCAGAAATGCAAAGCATGGTCATGCTTACCTCCACGGGAGTGTCGTGGATATGACCGTCGTTCTTAGTTATACGCTGGCATCTGGCGCATGATCATGGTCAGATTGGCGGAACCTTTGAGTCACATACTCCATAAACGTACCGTGATAAACCCAAACCCACTATGCCGTCAAATGAGGTATAAAGCATGGACAGATCTACGGTATGAGCGACACCGAAGCCATAGTGGAACCAGATGTCGGCTGGTGAGCGGAATCGACGGTTCCAGTTAAAAAATTTGGATAGCACCGCCACTCCGAGGAGATTGGAGTCCATTGGTAGGACGAGTTCTAGGATACACATTAAGTAACGAGTAGCTCTTCATTCTTCACAGCAGATATGGTACTTACCAGCCATTGTCCCATTAATGTATCTTACAGACCCCGTCATATATGACCCGGTAGGCCAGGCCAACGCGCTCTCTGCCATATTACGGTTGTCCAGAGGATGGGAGGTCACAAAACCATGGTCCGGCATTGAAGTCTCGAATACCGGTGCTGCGGACAATGCAGCGCCAGTGCCAGCCATCTATGAATAAGGTAAGTCATCAGGTATGATGGAGCGTGAGTGCATGCGGGCTGGCGTAGTAGGAGTAGCACCCACGGGTCTGAGAGGCTCTGGGTCGCGCTGGATGCTAGTGCCGGATGCCAGTGTGCCGGCTCCCAGCAACCAGCTTCAGAGATTCACGAATATATCAGTGTTCTGTGTGTTTTGCTAGGCTTGAGAGAGTAGAGACTATGTACCTAAGATTGGAGCCTATTTGTGGTGATTGTTAGTGTTCGCCGACACATAACTTGGCAGATCCATGCATACCTGTGTCGAGGAGTACGTTGAAGTTCGTTGGTATGTACGGATCGCCGTACATGTTCATCACGTATGGAGCAGGACGTTGCTGCATGACCTAAGTAAGGCATTCAACACGTAGTACTACCATCGCGCGATATAAGGACTTGGAGTCTCACCATTGTCAAGCGGTATACCTGATTTCTAGCTGGAAAGTAGGTAGACCCCGGCCTCGTCACATTCTCGGGCCGCCGTCTGTATCCCATTCGGCCGAACTGACCCATAGTCTGCGTGCGCGCGTAGTAGCCATCAGGGGTCGGAGTGGCCTGAACAATAGCACCTGCTTTGCTCTGATGATCGTCATTAACGCTCCCCGAATCGGTGTCACTGTCAGACGGTGTTGACGGCTGACAATAGATACTCAACAAGTCGAACTCGGCATTGGGTTTGAGAGAGAGATCTTACCGGAGTATCCACCAGAGTAATATCCGTGCCTGTAGGGCTGGTTGGATCGGGATGCGGCGACTCCACCACTTCAGGCGGGTGCTGTAGTTCGGAGGGAAGTCCAAATCTGAACATCACATCCCACCGAGCCTGAGGAATATGTGAGATACTGCAAATCGCGAACGTTCAGAGCTGCGACTGGAAGACATACCCTTTCAACAGCTGATCCGAAAACGGGCTCCTGTAGGACGAAAAGACCATTGTCTAGGCAATGTGGAAGAGTGTCGGGGTGGATAGATGTAGCAGAAACGCTAATAGACATATCGTTCGATATAGACTGCTGAATCCACGGCTGGACTTCAGGGGCTTATATATACGACCAGAGTCGTCACACATGAATTACAGTGAGTGACATAGTGAGTGACAACATTATATCGATTTAGTGGGGATTCTCTCGCCTGTGACCCTCCAAGTCGTGCATCTCATGCTCTTCGCCTTACATGCGTTGCCGATCGTGAGATTGCCATCGAGTGTGATTAGGCTGATCCTTTTGGGTTTGGTTCTCCTTCACCACGCGGTGGAAGAGTGACGGTCATAGACCTGTAAAGGATCATATGAGGATGCGCTTCTGAGAGTCTAGAGAGCGAGATGACTCACGTACCACAGCAGCTCTCCGAGTCGGAGAATACGGAGGCGACTCTGCCCTCCTACTGGCACCGTGAACGTTTCTCCTCCACCTGTTGTTGCCTTCAGGTGTTTATCGTAGAAGATCCTTCCCAGAGCTCAGACTCACATGATGCTTGCACTCACAGCGCGCCTAGAAGCTTCAAGCAACGCATGTAGCATTTCTTCCACGACAACCGGCGAGCCTACGAGGCTGTAGCCTGTTCGTCGGAATAATCGGTGAAGATCAACTTGTGCATCAAGACCAATATAAAACCGCACAGAATGGAATGCGCTCGGAGTCTATGTGAGGACCCTGAGGAAGTCAAGCTGTTATGGTCACAGTGCCGCCAAGCATTTCTGGATAGTACTACACAGCACTGGTGAGTCACTGGCATCTCCGAGTTGTACCAAAACGTCGGTGAGATTTGAAATCCGACTCATGGCGCACTCATCTGGCATACTGCGTGTGATAATGAAAGAGAAATGGTGGCTCTGAGTACAGGCTGGCAGCCTTGGTTGGCTCAGCGGACATCGATCATGCGCCAGGGATACTAATACCGGATACTACATGCAGTTGATGCTGGTACGCAAGGGGCAACGCTCGCCAGGATCGTCGGGTATCTTCCATTCATAATCCTAAGAGAAGCGGCCTTATTAAGTTGTAAGAAGTGTATTGAAATATCAGTGGTTCGATGTACCAAGCCCGTCACGCCACTAGGCTGAACCATCCCTCACTGGATTTCGAAGTTGGAGAATGACTACTATCGTGTGCGTTTTCTCATCAGGTGTATGTATGCTGTATCCGAATCATAAGAAGCAGAGAACCACGCATATCGATGAAGGAATCACCCCACATACGACGTCATGTCGATCTACACGCTCGGGATGACTCACAGTGTGCTCAAGCACATCGAGGACACGGTCGCTACTGAAGTACTGACTCCCAAGGCTTACAATAGACTCGATCCCGGTCTGCAGGATCAACCCTCGGACCAAGTCGAATCAGGAACGTTGTCATCGAATTCAGTCGTGAAAACATGTGCTACGCAGCCTACAGGCCTGTTGCTGGGATTTCCACGCTCTTGGATTTCGGTATGAGTGACTCGTTCGCTAAGGTGAGGGACAAATTGCCATCGGGAGGTTGTTCATCAGGGGCATCGTCGGTGATAGTACGGATTCAGGCTGTCAGCGACCAGTGCTAAACTGGGCCTGGGTCGTCCACCCCGAAATGCCATTGTGAGAAGCTACTCATACTGGCAAGAAAAGCCGTACTTAGTAGCGCATGAATTGATATCATCGGGGCTACGCACGAGAATCCACGGTGCATAGGTATGATGATTGCGGTCCTTGTAGGCGGCTGCTCCACCGCGTGCTACCAGGGTGCCTATGACGCAAGGCTCTTCTGGGCCGTTCACTCAGCATGTGCTCTCTGAAGTGTCGACGTTCTTACCCTCTGGCAAGGCTTTGTTCTGAGGGGCTTCTGCATTGAAGGTATTATGTAAAAATACACGCAGAGTGTTCGGACGGGTGGATAAAAGGGTAATACGAAGAAGACGTTTCTTCAGCATGCGCGTATGGTGCAGGGACGGAGGAAAACGAAGTGATAATGCATGGCTATGGGTAACAAATGAGGCTTCAGACGACGGGGTGGCCGCACTGAACGTCTTACTTACATTGTTTGCGGCGATACAGCACAGATGGAGCCTGTCTAGGCCTTAGCACTGATTGAAGAAGCATTGCTACTCACTGAGTGCATTCAGCTGTACGCTTTGACTATGGGCGCGATGTCGGGAGTGTCATGGATACACATCCGAGCGAGGCACCGTATATGGAAACGGCGCCAACCTTCGCATCGTTGTGCTGATTGCGACACGTGCATGCGGCACCAGCACGCCCCTTGCCTGTGTCAGACCAGGGAAGCAGATGGTCGAGAGAGAAGATATCAAATGTACAGAATTGACGATGTGCATCTGCCGCTGGATGATGTCGTACGATTGAGGAATTTGTCGAACGAGAGCTTGGATGAGGTATCAAAATGCCCAGAAGCAGAAGCCGATGCTGGTACTTTAATACGAAGTCGTGCAGCAGAGCAGAAGAACCAGAGATGCCGCCACAAGGGCGTTGAGCCGATATAAAGACCATGCAAGGATGTAAACTTATCAGTGACATCTTCATCTTCAAGATTCTAAGCCTAGGTCATCAATGCATCAACTCCAACAAGCGGCATTTCCATCGTAGTCTCGTGACCGATTGTACGATCTGACGTGAAGTAGATGCTTCAGAGAGTTGATGGACGACGAGGAGTCAGGAAGGAGAGACAGACTATTTCCATCACGCTTGTATTTGGCGGGCGATGGGTGTGCATCCTTCCCCAGTCAGGGAGCATACTGTCACGCTGTATCATGGATCAATGTAGGGCCGTTATCTTGATCCCAGAGCTGCTTCGTGCATGTCTGTAGGCCCGGTAAGTTGAGTGCTTGTGAATCTGTCGAAAAGCGCAATAAGGCGGAAACGCTTGATGGCATCAGCTCTTCGCAGCAGTCAACCCCTCGTCGCACATCGACGCGGGTGAACGAAGGTTGTGCGCATAGTCGCAGACTGTACTACACTTCTGGATAGGATGTGAATCGAGATGAACTGCAGGAACACAGGGGATCCGGAAGTGCATACCGCTCGTGAGGTGCAGGTGCCGGAACTACTGCAGAGCGGTACCCAGGCCTGCAGCGGCCTGAGACTGTTTCGACGAAGGGGGTCATGAACTGTCCTGATGCGGCTGGCAGACACATATGTAGGCCTCGTAAGACCATGCATATGGGGGTTCGGTCACTGGCGTCGTGACCAGCGGTACAAAAAGGCTCGGGTTGACACCGCGGGCAACAAACGCAGTTCGACCTCCGAAAATTCTGAGAAAAGCGCAGTTGCCTGACGATCTCTTCGTTGCATGCGCAAAATTCGGACATTATATGCACATTTCACGCACATGATACGAACATCCTGGATTTTGCCCATAAAAGGCAAGTGTTGTCAGAAAAGCCTACAAACATACTGAATAGAAAGGCTCAATACATCAAACAAAGAGATCGTCAGGTAACCCGGCTTTATGGAAGATTTTCGGAGACCGAAATGCGTGTACTGCCCGCGGTGTGACCTCGGCCTTACTTGCACGTACGCGTGGCTGAGAAGGCGCTAGTACTGTCTTCGACTCTCTTGCTCCCCTCCATCGACTGAGACGACTTCAAGTACACAGGAGAAGTGGGGACCGAATTTCTCGGGGACGACTGTGTACGTATGGACTCAATTCGTGTCACTAAGGCAAGTCTCTCAGAGTTTACAATGGCTAAGAGAGTGCTTACGATGATCGCCATAGGTTGAGGGGGTGCTTTGCACGAAAGCTGGACACGCTGCCCAAGGGACAGTCCATCTGACTGCCCATCATCTCATATTTAATTACGAAGACGACGCAAAGGAGGAGATGTGGGTCAGTCAGTAAGTTCTGTTTAGGCCCGACGTTGAGTGACTTTCTCGTGATAGGTGCCCTACCCCCTCATCTCTCTCGTAACGCGCCTGCCGTTGAACCTACAAGGCCAATGTCCTCTCATGCTGCGTACGAGAACGTTTGATACAATCACCCTGCTGTTTGGGTCAGAAAGCTGCGCAATCGACGTCTTTGATACAGTGAAGGAGCTCACTGTCGCGAGTGCGTGTCCCCGCATACGCAGCATCAGCCTTCTAACGCCTGTCACAGCTTCTGTGACGCAGCTTTACGCTTTCTACTTTGTCCCCAGCCCTCCTTACGTCGAAACCAATGGATGGTCGCTCTTCTCTCCGAGAGAAGAGTTTGGACGGATGGGGGTTGGTTCGCGGACTAAGGCATGGAGATTCACGGATATCAATAAGGACTACTCGGTGCGTCCGTCCGCTACAAGCCATCTCACTTATTCATATATAACGGATAGTAATCCAGTTCTCGCCCACTTATCCCGCTCGCTTCGTCGTTCCTACACGGATCAGCGATACGACCTTGCAATACGCGGTGAAGTATCGTAGCAAAGGTCGACTCCCAGTGTTGACCTATCTCCACTGGGGTAACTACGTAAGAGATTGTGTAGCCATGTATTCCCAACACGATACTCATGGCCGTGTAGGGTAGCATTACGAGGTCAAGCCAGCCTATGGTAGGCCTGACGCAAAACCGCTCCATTCAAGATGAGAAGCTCATAGAAGCCATCTTCCAATCTCACTGGTCACCCGACTCTCGCGCTTCTGCCGGCCCCGTATACGGCGCCACCTGCACCAATTTCATCATCGATGCTCGACCAACCACAAACGCAGTGGCGAACACAGCCAAAGGGGCGGGTACTGAGAACATGGAGCACTACAAAGAAGCGAAGAAAGCGTATCTAGGCATCGACCACATACACACCATGCGCGATTCCCTCAATAAGGTCGTAGAAGCCTTGAGGGAAACCGAGGTTATGTCGGCTGCCAGCGAGACCGACGCACAACCTGGCACGGAACTGGGTGCGCCCGTATTGGACAGACAGGCGCTGCGACGGTCCGGTTGGCTGAAGCACATCTCGGCCATCATGGAGGGCTCACTGCTCATCGTGCGAAACGTGCATGTGAACTCCTCGCACGTCCTCATCCACTGCTCAGATGGGTGGGACCGCACCGCACAACTCTCTGCGCTTTCTCAGCTGTGCCTTGATCCTTTCTATCGCACCGTGCGCGGATTCCAGATCCTTGTCGAGAAGGACTGGCTGTCTTTCGGGCACAAGTTCTTGGACCGATGCGGACATCTTTCTTCGGAGAAGTTCTTCCTCACGCCCCTAGAGAACACGGGCAACGCAAGCGGTGCGGAGGCCGCACAGGCTTTCCTAGCCTCTGTGCAGAATAGGTTCGCGTCGCAGGGTCACATCAAGGAAACGAGCCCTGTGTTTCATCAGTGGCTTGAAAGCGTGCGTCAGGTGCAACGGCAGTTCCCGGAGCGATTCGAGTTCAACGAGCGATTTCTTCGACAACTTCACTATCATCTTTACTCATGCCAATTCGGCACGTTCCTGTTCAATTGCGAACGGGAGCGGCGTGTGGGCGATGCCGGTAATCTGCCGCCGTGCGATCGGACGGTCAGCGTATGGGACTTCTTCAATTCTCCTCCCGAAAGAGAAATGAACCTCAACCCCGACTACGATCCAACCCTCGATGATCCCGCCAGGCGAGAGCCCGGCAGCGACATGGGCGTGCTGATGCCCAATCCGAAGGACGTGCGCTTCTGGCACCAGCTCTACGGGCGGACAGACGAAGAGATGAACGGAAGATATGTTGCGCGGCAGCTAGCCCAGGACCCCGAATATCACGGTCCTATAGATGCTACCACAGACGATCCCGTCAACAACCTCAGTACGCCGCCTCTCTCTGTTCCTCTTCCTCCCTCTCCCGGCTGTACTCCCGCGATCGCGATCCCGCAGCCAGAAACTCGTAGGACGGTTGACAGGATCCCTTCACCGTCGGGCCATGCGTCAACATTGCTGAGGCCAGGGTCGCCTCGGACACGGCACGACAGCCTGCGGCGCCTTGAGCGTACCCTGTCCCCGTCCGGCCGCTCGCCTCAGCCTTCGCCTATCCCCCCTCGAACCCCGTCCCCAATATCCGCTCGCTCGTACTCGGCCACGCGCCCACAGACTGGGCTGCCGTCAACAGACCTCTTTTCTGGCAGCGGTGTGAAGTCGATGTGGGGCCGCTTTTCCTCCAATGCAACAGCTGCGCTTTCTGCTGTCCAGGATGCCTACGGGGGGATGGCCAAAGACTTCAGGGTTCTCTCTCTGGGTGGAAACATGTCTGGAGATGGCACTGCGGGCGAGCTCAAGTCGAAGGAAGAGATCGGCGCCTGGGGCGAACCTGAGGCGGAGCACGAGTCAGCACGTCGTCCATCGTCAGGGATGGCGCAAACATTGGGCACGAGCACGAATTCGTGGGCGACGTCGCGCCCAAGCATGCCCTCCGTCCTGCTGGACAACCCGTGGACGACTGCTGATATACCAGCGTCTGAGTCGAAATCGAAGGATGCCCCGCTCTCGTCGGGATTCTTGCAATCAAACGACGCGTCTGGCTTGCCGCTGGATCCTACCGTCGCTCTTCCCAGCTCGCCCATGCCGCGTATACGTAGTACTGCCGACAATATCCCCCCGCATGCCGCACTCATAACGCAGCATGTCGATCGGTCAACTCCCTCCTCAGCTAAGGAACCGCCAACTGCCCCGTCCGCCGATCCAACCCCGCCTGCCTCAGATCCGCTAGGAGTTGGCGTGTGGTGAGTTCGTGGTTCGCCGGAGTGTATATATGTCATGGTGCAGAGTTATAGACGCGTCGTTGTCCTCATGTTCAATATATTCTCACTTGCGTTCGATGATGTGAATGTTGTAGCGATACAGGTCTCATGGCTCGCTTCTGAGAACGTTGAGTATGCGTGGACGAATGATGGTCTGTGAACGTAAACTCTGGAGGAGAAAATGGCCGCATCGTTCGATACAGCGAAGGCGTAGATGGCGTGCTGGGCGGTGCCTGGGGTCCCGTCAGGCCGAAATATAGAGGCTGCTGTAAATTCTCCCAGAGGCTGCACCTCCCGTCCTCGCCTCTATCTCCCTCTCTCTCCTCCCTTCGCCATGTCTACCAACGGTACCGCGCGCTCTGCTGCTCTTGCTCCAGGCCATTTCCTCTTCACGTCCGAGTCTGTTGGTGAAGGTCACCCGGGTGAGTAGGCGCGTGTTCAATGTATGGTGTACAAGTCTAATGTGAGGGAAACAGACAAGATCTGCGACCAGGTCTCTGACGCTATCGTACGTCGCGCACATGCTGAGGGCCGTCTTCGTCTTCTGATGTTGTTCTTTAGCTCGATGCCTGCTTGGCTCAGGACCCATTCTCCAAGGTTGCTTGCGAGACCGCCGCCAAGACCGGTATGATCATGGTCTTTGGTGAAATTACCACCAAGGCGCAGATCGACTACCAGAAGGTCATTCGGAACACGATCAAGGAGATTGGCTATGATGACTCCTCGAAGGGCTTCGACTACAAGACCTGCAACATCCTCGTTGCTATCGAGCAGCAGTCGTCGGATATCGCGCAGGGTCTCGACCACGGCTCGCTCGAGAGCATCGGTGCCGGTGACCAGGGCATCATGTTCGGATATGCGACAGACGAGACACCGGAGTACATGCCCCTCACTCTCGTTCTCGCCCACCGCCTGAATGCCGCGATGTCCAAGGCGCGCCGTACCGGTGCTCTTCCCTGGCTTCGTCCTGACACCAAGACGCAAGTCACTGTTGAGTACAGGAAGGAGGGCGGCGCTACGATTCCCCTCCGTGTCGACACTATCGTCGTCTCCACTCAGCATGCTGAGGAGATCTCGACTGAGGACCTCCGGAAGGCTATCAGGGAGAAGATCATCGCGGAGGTGATCCCGAAGGAGCTTCTCGACGAGCGCACCGTCTACCACGTACGTCCCCCCGAGCATTGCATTTTGCGTCTCCTCTGATGTGACCGTGCGTAGATCCAACCCTCTGGCCGCTTCGTCATTGGTGGCCCCCAGGGTGATGCTGGTCTTACCGGCCGTAAGATCATCGTTGACACCTATGGTGGCTGGGGTGCCCACGGTGGAGGCGCCTTCTCTGGCAAGGACTGGTCGAAGGTCGACCGTTCAGCCGCGTACACTGCGCGCTGGATCGGTAAGTTGGATTCAGTGGAACTGGATATAGTCGCTCACGCTTAGTTTTCCAGCCAAGTCACTCGTCGCGGGTGGCCTTGCTCGCCGTGCGCTTGTGCAGCTCTCGTATGCTATTGGTGTCGCCGAGCCGCTGTCCATCTTTGTCGACACGTACAGCACCGGCAAGAAGACCGACGAGGAGCTCGTTGACATCATCCGCAACAACTTCGATCTCAGGCCTGGTCTCATTGTGCAGGAGCTTGACCTTCAAAAGCCTCAGTACCGCAAGACCGCGTCTTACGGTCACTTCGGTACTCACCATTCCTCTACCTGCATTGTTGAACAGAGCGAACTGACTCTCCTCCAGGCAACGGGGAGTACTCGTGGGAGAAGCCAAAGAAGCTCCGCCTGTAGAGCGCGCCTCGTTCTTCGCCACCGTCTATCATCGCGCTATTCAGCGCCATCTGCATCGTCGCACCGGAAGTTCATCCTTCCGCCTATTTATCATCAATATTGGCTGCATTAGACGATACCGGACCTCCCTTATACCTACCATCCACGCGTCCTGCACATCGCCCCCCGTGCTTCAACTACTCCGCCACCACAGTCTCTGCTGGCCGTGCAGCCCTGCAGGCTCACGATGACGACGCCTAGCGCGCCTACGAATACGCATTGCTATCGCCCTGCCGCAAGCAGGCCGGGCACGCCTCCTGCATACATTACACGCTAGGTACATCGACTACGACTGATAATGCTGTATGTAATAGTGGGTAAAATTCAACCGCGTTCAACCGCGAAAGACGTGTGTGTGTCACAAGAAAGCCGGCTTGGTCTACCCCATTACTGACGAATCGTTAGTACCTGCGGCCTGAACGGGCATGCTATAGTTTAATGGGGATTCGGCAGGGGAGAAGTCGGCGGTCACATCAATGGCACAAGGTCTTGTGGCCACCAGTTCATGCACATGGCCCGCTCGGCCGGCAGACTGCAGTGTGGCTCTTCCCCATGTCGGTCTCCATGGACGACTTGAGGACACCGTCTCTCGAACTGGCTCGACTTGTAAGCTTGGGAATCATTAATCATTAGCGACCGTGGCCTCGATGCGCTTGAGCACACCGTGAGTCATCCCGAGCGTGTAGATCCGACATGACGTCGTATGTGGGGTGATTCCTTCATCGATACGCGTGGTTCTCTGCTTCTTATGATACAGCGTACATACACCTGTTTGGAAAAAGCACACGATAGTAGTAGATTTCGGCCGGACGAGACCCCACCAGTAGTCATTCTCCAACGAAATCCAGTGAGGGATGGTTCAGCCTAGTGGCGTCACGACGGGCTTCGTACATCGAACCATTGATATTTCAATAGGATTATGGATGGAAGATACCCGACGATCCTGGCGAGCGTCGTCCCTTCAAGTTGGGTATCTCGGTAGTATCCCTGGCGCATGATCGATGCCAGTGTCCGCTGAGCCAACCCAGGCTGCCAGCCTTGACTCGGAGCCACCATTTCTCTTTCATTATCACACGCAGCATGCCAGATCTGAGTGTGCCATCTCAAATTCCAAACCACGTCGACGTTTTGGTACAATTCGCAGATGCCAGTGACTCACTGCTGTGTACTATCCATACTTCCTCATGGCCCTCACATAGATCCCGAGCGCATTCCATTCTGTGCGGTTTTATATTGGTCTTGATTGCAAGTTGATCTTCACCGATCATTCCGACGAACAGGCTACAGCCTCGCCGGTTGTCGTCGAAGAAATGCTACGTGCGTTGCTCCTAGGCGCGCTGTGAGCGCAAGCATCATGTTCCGAGCTCTCGGAAGGATCTTCTACGATCAACACCTGAAGGCAACAACAGGTGGAGGAGAAACGTTCACGGTGCCAGTAGGAGGGCAGAGTCGCCTCCATATCCTCCGACTCGGAGAGCTGCTGTGGTACGTGAGTCATCTCGCTCTCTAGACTCTCAGATGTGCATCCTCATATGATCCTTTACAGATCTATGACCGTCACTCTTCCACCGCGTGGTAGAGGAGAACCAAACTTAAAGGATTAGCCTAATCACACTGGCACTCGATGGTAATCTCACAATCGGCAGCGCATGTAAGGCGAAGAGCATGAGATGCACGACTTGAAGGATCACAGGCGAGAGAATCCCCACTAAATCGATATAATGTTGTCACTCACTATGACACTCACTGTAATTCATGTGTGACGACTCTGGTGAGTCTGGTCGTATATATAAGCCCCTGAAGTCCAGCAGTGGATTCAGCAGTGCCAGTACATCCAGCAGTCTATATCGAACGAGATGTCTATTAGCGTTTCTGCTACATCTATCCAGCCCGACACTCTTCCACATTGCCTAGAGAATGGTCTTTTCCTCCTACAGGAGCCCGTTTTCGGATCAGCTGTTGAAAGGGTATGTCTTCCAGTCGCAGCTCTGAATGTTCGCGATTTGCAGTATCTCACATATTCCTCTGCAGGCTCGGTGGGATGTGATGTTCAGATTTGGACTTCCCTCCGAACTACAGCACCCGCCTGAAGTGGCTGAGCCGCCGCATCCCGATCCAACCAGCCCTACAGGTACGGATATTACGCTGGTGGATACTCCGGTAATATTTCTCTCTCAAATCCAATGCCGAGTTCGACTTGTTGAGTATCTACTTTCAGCCGTCAACACCGTCTGACAGTGGCACCGAATCGGGGAGCATCAATGACGACCATCAGAGCAAAGCAAGTGCTATCGTTCAGGCCACTCCGACCCTTGATAGCCATTACGCTACCGGTCAATTCGGCCGAGTGGGATATACTCGGGATAGCATGCGGGGGGAGTTTGGGTCGTCGTACTACGCTGCAGGTAGACAGCAAGTATACCGACTTACCATGGTGAGAAGCCTCCAAGCTCTTATAGTCACGGTGCTGGATACCGCACTTAGGTCATGCAACAACGCCCTGCTTCGTATGTGATGGATGCCTACGGCAGTGACCACATAGATACAAACTTCAACGTAGTCCTTCGCACAGGTATGCATGGGTTTTCTCCCGGGCTGTGTGTCAGCAAGCAGTATTAATCTCCGTAAACAGGTTCCAACACAAGGTACATAGGCATTACCCATTCTCATGCTTAGATGCATCACATAGAATGCTGAATCACTCGCTCACTGGCGCCTTTTAAGCTGGTTGTTAGGAGCCGGCGCATGCGCTGACTATAGCAGTGATCAACGTCGCGTGAGTGGTCCTCAGGGTACTAAGGCCCACATGCACTCAAATTCCCTCATAACCAATGTAAACCTTTTGTCCATAGTTGACTGCAATGCCCGGTGGGTCCTCCATGCTGGTATCATCCATTCCGGACCATGGCACTGTGGCCTCCTATCCCTTGGACAAACGTAACATGTCAGGGAGCGCTCTGGCCTGGCCTACTGGGTCATATATGACCGGGTCTATGAGTAACATTGACGGATCATTGGCTGGTAAGTACAGCATATGCTATCAACTCTTCAGAGCCTCTCATTACATGACGTGTATCCCAGGACTTGTCCTACCAGTGGACCCCAATCTCCTCGGAACGGTGGAGTTATCAAAATTCTATAATTGGAACCATCGATACCGCTCTCTGGCGAATATTCGGTTCCGTTATTGCTTCGGTGTCGCTCATAACGTGCAGCAGTCTTCGCTACATCTCCCATATGACGGTGTGGTGGGATTGGGTTCATCGCGGTATGCTTATGGAGTACTTGACTCAAAGGTTCCGCCACTGACCATGATCATTCGCCAGATGCCAGCGTATAATCAAGAACGACGGTCATACCTACGACACTCCCGTGGACGTGAGCATGACCATGCTTTGCATTTCTGACTCTTTGATCATGAAGCCGTCTCAGAGCTTCATATCCAAGCTGTCAAAATATGTGAAACCAATAATGGTACGTTACCGCTGCATGTTTTGAGACACAGTATACGGGCGATCTTCTCAACACGATCACTGGCAGGGCGCGCCGGGCGCTATCACCATGTACTGGCGACTACGACCGGTGGTTCGATCGACCGACGATACTACCACAAGTGGCGGTAGTAATATCAGAGGCTCTAAGTCGTATGTCTTTGTGATTGTTATGGGCCTTATTTGCACTGACGGTCGCACCTCATGCACAGGTGGAGCTGGTTGGCACTGAATAATTGGCCATGTAGTGGACCAACTCCGCCTTGGATCAAAGTGCCTCTCGCTTGTTCTGCCTCTCGCAGTAAAAGCTGGGTGGTGCGTCTCAAGTCAATGCAACTATCCTGTTATCTCGAAGGAGGTCAGCTGGAGGCATTAGGCCCGGCAATCGTACCTGCTGCCGGGCATCTTGATGTTGTCCTTGATACAGGAAAGTCTAATATTAGGTCTCGTTGTTGTCCCATTCTGATCGATCGAGCGAATTGGTCTTTTAACCATCAGGGTGCAGCGCTACATGGCTTCCCAGAGACATTATCACTCAACTACAGCGAAATATATTCCCCTGCCCAAAGAACGATGAGCTCGCAACCAAGAGACGGCCCGGACCTGAGATTGTGGTGACCGGCCCAGATTTCATTGTCCCTTGTGACGCAGTTCGCCACACAAGCAACATGATAGTTCTCTATACATTCCTTGGCGCCCGCGGAAGGGAGATCCAAGTGTCTGGAGCTGGAGAGCCATTCCTCAGCCCAGGTCCTTTCACTCAAGATCTACATCTGAAAGATTCTGCGGCCGATTACGAAGGACTGCTCTTCGCACTGCCGGACTCCGTCACCACAGCAGATCCCCACTGCGCTATATTTGGCTTGGTAAGTCCGACGTTCCATGCATTCCACACGGCGAGCACACTGGCTCAATAGCGCTGCAGAACTTCTTTCAATCTATGCTGGTTACAATGCACCTGCCGGGGCCGGGCGATGAAGAGCCCTATGTGGAGCTAGCGGGGCATCGGGAAGCCGCTGACCCTCCGACTCCAGATTATTTAGAACTTCCCCCGCTTATGTAGGAGGGTGCGCTTGTGTAGTTAGTAATGTAGGATGAGGTGCCAGTGCTAAAATCGTGCCATACAAACATCGGTTGCGTAAGGCCTGAGTTGGCTGCTTGCTGCTGCTATCAACGCGTTGTGGCTCCACTCGCTGTCGTAACAGCAGAAGGCGCACCTTGCACATGTCAAGTTGGACGATGCATACTATTGAGTCCCCTGGATAGCAGCTCAATACAGAGGCTGTGTGGTCAACATTGGTCTAGGTTTGATATCGATAAGTTGTGCACTAACGAATTCAGGTCGACGACCTGACGTGTTGGGACGATTTCGAGGCTACGAGGAAGTACAAACAGAATGTCGTTAGCTAACGTTCATACTTGTGTGGAACGCCACTACCGTGCGACTGGCCCACCTGTTTGTCCAAGCCGGACATACTTTCTGCTTCACTCGTCCGCGTTACAGACCCATCCCGGGCCATGATCGATATCCATTGGGCTCTCTGTTTCACGGCAATGCGAGTGAGTATGACAGACCTATTGGGAGCATATCCCCGGATCTCAAGTTGTTGGGTATTAGGTAGTATCGTTATCCGTGCAAGCATTGATTATACGTAGAGACTGGCGGAACCTTTGGTACAACACTCCTGAAACGCTGTGAGGGACTGTGTACTTCAGAATTACTTCAAATCTCGCTGCTCGAGAACGTTGCCCCCATCAACAGTAAACACATGCCATGCAGCGTCAACACTGTGGATTAGAACAATGCGCAAGGAGGTACCGAGCGCACGCGCGAAAATTTCGGCGGCGCCCCGGATACAGTCCGTCGCTTCCTCCGTGGGATTATCCAAGTCCAGGAAGACTTTCAGACGGAGAAGTTTCCCGAGCGGCGCGAGCAATCGGGCGATGCGCATCTGAGGAAAGCAAATAAGTGGATGCAAAACGAATGTACGATAGAGGAGTGGGATTACTTGCCACAGGAAAATCCTCTCGTAGAACGGTTCGTCCGATAACGATGGATTTTGAGCCCGACTAAGTGAGGGAAAGTGGCCACCACGTACTGCAGAAGTGCATCGTCTTGCTCATCAGCCGCATACTCGATCTCAAGGTGTTTCAAGGCGAGCATGCTGCAGCGACGCAGGAGCGATAAGAGTACCGGGGAGCTGAGCAGGTGGTCTGCGTCGGGGTATCCAATCATGCCAACATAGGACGCGCATCACGTCGAGCAGAACGTCGTCATTCAGCTTTTCTAGCCTGCATCATGTGAGACAACGGCAAGAACTGGAGACGAGGGCGGCTTACGGATTGCGGGTTGGCATGGAGATTCAAACGTATATGTTCCACTCTTGAGCTAGTGACCCACTCCGACGAGTAGAAGTGTGTCCAGAGTGATCGAAATGTCAGAGTGCTCGTGAGCGTTGTTGTGTGTAAGTTGAAGATGGCCCCTCACAGGCTGGGATCTCGGCGCCTTAGCTGCTACGCAGCGCCACACTGCGCCTAAGTGGGCCCCAACTCCTCCCACCGGGCCACCCCAACAATTTCTAGCTATCCCATTCGCTTCTACACGCGTTCTCACCACCGTTTCTAGCCCTTACGCAAGGCTCTGCGCTGTTCGAGTACAAATGATAATACGTTCAAGTAAGTATATTCCTACCGCCACATGCTCAAATGGTCTACATGATATCTCCGTCTACGGTCAAAACGGTCCGTCCTACAGCACGGCCAGTGGTTACATCAAAGGTACGCCAATAAGGACCATTCAACCCAACGGTATACACGGCGACCTCGCGCAAGGAAGCGCCGAGGATGTCCGCAAGTACAGCCGCTGCATCCAAGACAATGTCTTGGAACTTGCTGATCCTATCCTCGTCGTACATATAGCTGTTTGGAGATGGGTGCACCATCGGTCCCCTCATGGGTCGCGGTGTCGCCACGAAGTTCAAGTACAGTTTGAGGCTGCGTAACCAAGTGAGGGGCATGAGCAATTCAGCCAGATGGGCCTGGAGAAGGTAAACATCAACGATCACCGCTAGCTATAGAGTCAAGGTACAACCGGCTTACTACAGAAACATCTCGGTTTTCTTCTTGTTCTTGTACGGATCGCAGGCGGAGAATCGTCAAATGGGTTAATCGAGGGAACGCGGACATGATGTATCGCCACAAAGCATCATCGTCGTCGTCAGGACGATACTCTAGCTCGAGACAGTCAAGATCCGGGATGACGCATCGACGTAATATCGACAAAATTGCTGCAGAGCCCAACACAGCGCTACGTGATGGCTCATTGTTGATGTATTGAATGTCCCAGAGATACTGCTGGGCGAAAAAGTGAGGCCAACACCGCAGCGACAGCGCGCGTAGAGTCGACGGAAGATGGTCATAGATTCTGTCCCGTGGATCTGGAGACGAGATACTCAAACATTCGAGGTTGTCCCATGCGTAGGCGTCGCCGTAGCCATAGCCAGGCGGACACAGCATATGTGGTGTACTGTGGGCGAGGTTGATGGACAGGTTTCGAAGGCCCTGCGTCGCTGGGCAGAAGGCTACGGGCGGCTTTGTCAACGAAGTCCATGCGCTCCCGTAGAAGACCAGCTCCCGCAGGCGAGGCCAATGGAGTTGGGCGAGCGTCGAGGGTAAGACGGGTTCAGGGGCGAGGACGAGGGATTCGAGCGTAGTACATAATTTGCCGAGCACAGCAGTGAGGGCAGACACTTCCGCGGGTGAAGCCTTCGAGGTTGCGGGATATCCAATGTAGTACTGGAAGGACGTGATAGGTGCCAGCGAGGCGACATTCAGCTGCTCGGCGGGGCGCAAGGCGGGACAGAAGTGGAAAGATATGAGGCTCAACTCGCGCAAGTGCGGTACTGAAAGGATAGCAGACAACGTGCTCCACGGAAGGCCATGAACCGCATCGGTCTTCCGACGTAAAGTCAATGAGCGTAGACAAGGTAGTTCCTGTAACCGGTCGGCGAGCGCATCGGCAGGGAAGGCGCCGCACAACAGGTGGCTATCAGTGAAGTACAGCGGCTTTTTTATCCATTTCCCATGCCGCTGGTCTGGACAAATGTCCCAGAGTCTCAGTGTGCTGCGAAGGGTCTTTTAAAATTGAACTACATGCGACAAATGTGTAGCGTACTGGACATAAGGCCTGAGTGCTTTCGGCATGAATTTCTCCGAGTCGATCACCGTCTCCGGCGCGTAGTAAGTGAGGCCAACACCGCAGCGACAGCGCGCGTAGAGTCGACGGAAGATGGTCATAGATTCTGTCCCGTGGATCTGGAGACGAGATACTCAAACATTCGAGGTTGTCCCATGCGTAGGCGTCGCCGTAGCCATAGCCAGGCGGACACAGCATATGTGGTGTACTGTGGGCGAGGTTGATGGACAGGTTTCGAAGGCCCTGCGTCGCTGGGCAGAAGGCTACGGGCGGCTTTGTCAACGAAGTCCATGCGCTCCCGTAGAAGACCAGCTCCCGCAGGCGAGGCCAATGGAGTTGGGCGAGCGTCGAGGGTAAGACGGGTTCAGGGGCGAGGACGAGGGATTCGAGCGTAGTACATAATTTGCCGAGCACAGCAGTGAGGGCAGACACTTCCGCGGGTGAAGCCTTCGAGGTTGCGGGATATCCAATGTAGTACTGGAAGGACGTGATAGGTGCCAGCGAGGCGACATTCAGCTGCTCGGCGGGGCGCAAGGCGGGACAGAAGTGGAAAGATATGAGGCTCAACTCGCGCAAGTGCGGTACTGAAAGGATAGCAGACAACGTGCTCCACGGAAGGCCATGAACCGCATCGGTCTTCCGACGTAAAGTCAATGAGCGTAGACAAGGTAGTTCCTGTAACCGGTCGGCGAGCGCATCGGCAGGGAAGGCGCCGCACAACAGGTGGCTATCAGTGAAGTACAGCGGCTTTTTTATCCATTTCCCATGCCGCTGGTCTGGACAAATGTCCCAGAGTCTCAGTGTGCTGCGAAGGGTCTTTTAAAATTGAACTACATGCGACAAATGTGTAGCGTACTGGACATAAGGCCTGAGTGCTTTCGGCATGAATTTCTCCGAGTCGATCACCGTCTCCGGCGCGTAGATTTGCAGTCGAGAATGCCCAAAGAGAAATTCCATACATGACTCTCGAATCGAGCGAGACGTCATCGAAAATGACAGCGAGTCTTGCTTTGGGAGCCACTCTAAGATGTAGCGCAACACATCTTCGTTGTTGAACCTTGCCCTGGGTGCGTCGTTAGTTAACGCCACGCAGTCACGGTTGCGAGACGTACGAGTAGGTGCTTTCCATCCTGCTCAATCTGCTGTGTACGTGCAGCAGGAGCTAAGTCTCCAGCCTGGGCGGGAAATGGTGCGTTCGAAGCTCAGAGCTCAGACACGACAGTAGCGTTACATGGCGGCAGCGACGAGGAGTCGAGGACGATATCGATCCCAAAAGGCCTCTTAGCCGTTACGTAAGTATGTCACGCGCGACGTGACGTACGTCGACGCCCGAGGAGTCTCCGCCTCTCACTGTTTCTGAGGACTCGGTGATGTTGCCTCGCACCCTCCGAGTTTCAAGTAAGTCATTCAAAAACGATATTCGCATGACTATGAGATTACTGATACTGACGAACTTTTTACCACATTCACAGCACGAGTCAAAGACACTTGTTTACCAAGTCGCACCACCATTTCCGAGTCCGAAGCAGCGAGGCGGCGTGGTCATGATAGATTATGACAACCCGTGAGTCGTGCAATACCAATGCCACAGACAAACCGTACCAATGACTTGAATACCCCAGGTTAGCGGGTCTCAACGAGACTGTCTTCGGCCGCATCCTCGGATTCCTCCCTATGCAGACCTTGTCTTCACTCTCGAAGACATGCACCTGGCTCCGAGAGGCAGGTATGCCCTAGGCTCTCTGTTCAGTCGAGCGTTTGTCGTTGTCGGTGCGCCTAACCAGATTGAGGACGCCGGATTCTTGCCCCCATCAGCCAAGCCTTAGATCCGGTATGTCAGAAACATCTGACAAACTCCACGTCTACTCAATGGTGAACAGCTCTCTCGTCACCCATGATCGGTGCCTTGATCAAATTTGCGCAGGTTCATCACAGAATAAGTGGGATTTCACCGACACTTCTTACTGTGTGGCGTCTACCCTGGAGCGGCTCTCGCTGAACAATTGCGGGAGCTGCCACTTTGAAGATGCAGAAGAACAATGATCTGAAACATGGCCTCTCCTGGGACACTCTCCGATCTGTATTATCTATCCCACGTCTGCGCAAATTTGAACTACGATCCCAATGTTTTTGCCCCGCCTTGCGCCCTGGGGATGAGCTCTCCGTCGACTCGTTGGCTCCTCTCACGGCCTTCAGGTGCAAGGTGGAATACCCACGAGACATATGGTTCTTCCCTTCCGAGGTCGCCGCACTGGAAGCCGTACTCGGTAAGCTGTGCGATACCTTGGAGGAGCTGCTCATCCCGAGCGAGCCCGCCCCGATGTCTACTCTGGCTATGCTGCGCTGGCCTCGGCTGCGTGAATTCGTCGTCCGAGGTAGTCCATCGACGTGGGGGGCGCTACCTGCACCACTGGTCTCGTTTTTATTGGCTATGCGAGGAGGCTTTGCGGGCAATATCCCTCAAGATCAATCCGTTGGACGATGCTCTACCTCCAGCGGTGTGGCGGCGGCGCTTCGTTTATTCTTTCCCCTGGCCACAGCTCGAACGCCTAATGGTCTCCTATCCCGACCCTAGCGATGCACTCTGGGATCATCTTCCTCCGACGCTCCATGCCTTGTCACTGGCGCTGCTGGCCGCACGTCAGTTTCCACCGTGCATTCGCTTTCTATGCATCCACTTTCTACAGCGAGATGGGTCCGAGGTTCGAACTCGTCCCGACTTCGTCTGACCTGCTCTCGCCCTGTTTCGCTCTAGGCGCACCTCTTATTCGTCGGAGGAACGTGGTCCTCGCGTTGTGCGTCATGATGTTTTGTTTCCGGTATGCATCTGACGTCCTCTCGTGTGATTAGGCATACGTGGCGCAGGCACTCGCTCCGCTCACTCGACTCCGTCGTCTCAAAGTGCACCTAGATCTTATAGGCCCTGATCCGGATACGTTGCGGGAGGCAGCTCCAGTCCTCGCCCGGGTTCTATCTCCGTCCTTACATTTGATGAAGATTTGTGGGCAAAGGGCCGCCTGGTATGTTTGGGACGTGCTCAAGGGCCGCGCTCGTGAGTGGGAGTATGATTGATGCTTTCGGATGAACGACTTGGTATCCATAAGTGTCTTTTTACCACTGAGCATCGTATTCTGCTAAATTGTTTCGTACGAAGCCCAGCAATGATAGCCTACAGTGTGGCGACTCAGATGAGCCTCTCTATGTACGTACATGACGAGTACTTTCAATCACACCTCCAACCCCACCGTCTCTCGTTCCATCACTGTTCCAGCAATGACGTCAAAAACCTGCCAGATCGAATCACAGACAAACATGGTGATCTGATGCAGGGATGGTCCCATGACTCTTGCAAAGAGTTCCGCCGCATCTCGCACCATCACCGTGCCGTATTTGACAAAATCCAAGTAAATCTCGAGGCAGCGGAGCTGCTTCAACACGGCGAGGGCTTCGACGATACGCGCCTAGAGCATGTGAGCATGCGTCTTGTCGCAGGATGAGTTAGGGATTGCAGCCTACCACATCCACCTCCTCTCTCTCCCTTGCGGGGCGATAGCGATGGAGCTTCAACGAGGTAAGGCAAGGGAAGGTTCTCGCGACATGTTCTAGCAATGCACTGTCTTCGCTATCAGCGCGGTACTCGATCTCGAGTTCGGAAAGCCTCGATGTGTTGCACCGCTGTAGGATCGCGAGCATCGCTGATGACTTTATGAGCGCATCTTGATCAGGCAAGTACGTTCTACGTGCGCCCGCGAGGAACTGCTGGTCGTAGACATGCGGCCAGCAGCAAAGCGACAGCGAGTGCATCGATGGTGGAAGATGGTCATAGACCTCGTCCTGGGGGTCAGGGTATGAGACGGCAAGGTGCTCGAGCTCTGGCCACGGGAAGGTCGAACACGAAGAGCTGGATGGCCACAGAGGCTGCGGCATGCGTCCCTGTATGGGATTCAGGTTCAGTTCCAACCGCCGTAGACGTGGCATCCCCGAAAGCATGAGCACGAGAGGTGCGGACAACGCGTCCTCTGTGAACGGGGTGCCATAGAGGGTGAATTCGCGCAGGCGGGGCCAACGGAGCCGGGATAGAGTAGCCATCGGGGCGGACTCGCTCATGAGCACCAGCGACTCCAGACTTTCATTGAGCTTTCCCAGCACGGCATCCAATGCAGCAACCTCAGAAGGGAAAGATAGAGGGGCCCGTGGGTGGTCGAGCTTGTAGGTGAACATCGTCAACGGAGCCAAGGAATCGACATTCAGTTCCTCTCCGTCGCCCAGAGCGGGGCAGAAATAGAGTCGGTGCAGTCTAAACTCGCGCATATGCGGAGTAGACAGGATCGCATGAAGGGTGTCCCAAGGAAGTCCGTGCCACTGGGAGACACGCCGGTCGGTGTAGATCTTGAGCGAGCGTAGGTCAGGCAAGTCTGCAAGTCTGCGAGCGAAGTGGACCCCGGGATAGACTTTGCAGATGCCTGCATTCTCGCGCCAGAACATACAATTATCATGAATGGCTATCGATCTAGGGCCCATTAGATGCGGTCCGGTACAGCAACGAATGTCAATCATACCGAATATAAGGCCTGAGTCTCGCAGGAGGCCAGAACGTGTTGGACCGCTCGATCGCTTTCAGCCCTATGCCGCCGCCGGCAGATAGGCGACATCGTGCGAATATGAAAGGCATGCATACTTTCCGCAGCCAGCGTGACGACATCGAAAGCGATTTCAAGTCGTCGAGAGGAAGGTCCTGCAGGATGTGGCGTAGGACATCCTCATTAAGGTCACTGACAACCATTTGAATCAGACAGCGTCAAGCGACTACTATGAGCGCAGTGCGACCTACGATGTCAGCCGTTGTAGCATGTTGAGGCGCTACCCAGTGCAGTAGTGGGCTTGGAGACAGTAGCCCGACGATCGTTCCAAGCCAAGTTGCACACAAGTTGAACGTTGATCACTTGAGCTCCCACGGTGCCGCAAGGCTGGCGCTGGCGGCCCGCCCTGCACGTGCGATGCTCCGATGCCTCCTCCTCCTCCACCGTATGCCACTACTATTAGTCAACTCGAACGTGTAAGCGTCATACTGGTTCGTCGACAGGACGTCACGCCTACTAACTGCATTGACCCAGTGCACACAGTGCTAGTCTGGAAAGGCTCGATGGCGACGTTCTCCTCGATGTCATGCGCGCCCTTCCGCGAAAGGACTTACGGTCTTTCTCTTTGACATGCCGTTGGTTCCGCGAGGCGGCTATGCCCCTGCTATATGAACACACGTCTTTCAATGTGTATGGACCACTCATGATCGAAAACCCAGAAGAGTTTCTTCTTACCTCCTTCAGCTCATATGTTCGGTGTGCAATAATCTCTCTTAAGCACTCCTCATCGTACATGCTGACAATAACACAAGGTCTCTGATGATCTTCGATAGGTGCTACTTTTACTGGCCAGAAAACTTGGCATCCGGACTGTGTGCTGTCTACGACTCACTTGGCGATAGACTTCGAGAATTGCCCCATATCGGGTCACTCACACTTCTCTCCGACATTCCGACGGAGTCTGACTGGCATGGGGTGCCGTGGAGCACATTACACTCCATCCTGTCCGTGCCACACCTACACGAGTTAACGCTCAAGAACATGGTTATCTGCCCCGCCCTGCGCACAGGAGAGGAGCTTCGTGTCGAGAAATTAGGATCGATAAGACCCTTTCACTACCAGATGTATCACCCGCGCATGCCACGCTCCTACCCGTCAGAGATCGTCGCCCTCACCACCGTGCTGGAGAAGCTGTGCGACACCTTGGAGACCTTGGCTCTCATGAGTGAGTCGGCCCCGCTGTCGGTAATGGAGGACCTCCATTGGCCCCGCTTGCGCAAGATGGTGATCTACGAGTCACCGCTGGTCGGGCCGTTCATACGGGCTTGCTTCGGGATGCAGCGCCTGCGCTACCTCTCGGTCAAGATCAGCCCTGCGTGGAGCACCATGCCTCAACCAATATGGCCAGCTGGTTTCGATGGCGCATTTCCGTGGCCGGAGCTTGAACGCCTGACGGTTTCGTACCCGGATCCCCAGGACGAGATTTATGACCATCTCCCATCAACCCTCCGCTCCCTCTCACTGCGTTGTTGGCCCGATCAGCACTACCAGACGTATCTTGCCGAAGATGTTGGCATGGTTGGATACCCCGACACAGATCACCTGCTCAGCTCCTCGGTGTTCTTATCGCTCCTGCATCGCTGCAGCATGCTCACCTTGGAACATCTTGAGATCGAGTATGCGGCTGATGAGCAAGACGATGCACTTCTGCAGTACGTGGCGGTCACTTTCCCTCACCTAGTGGGGCTCAAAATCCATCGTTATCGGACGAACCGTTCTCGTATTCTACGGGAGGATGTTCCTGTGGCAAGTAATCCCACTCCTCTATTGTACGGTTGTTCGCATCGGCTCATTTACCTTCCTCAGACGCGCATTGCCTGATTGCTCTCACCGCTCGCAAAGCTTCGTCGTCTGAAAGTCTTCCTAGAATTGGATAAACCTGCGGACGAAGCGTCGGATCTTGTCCGGGATGCCGCCGAAATCTTCGCGCGTGAACTCGGGACTTCCTTGCGCGTTCTTCTGATCCACAATGTTGACGCTACGTGGCGTGTGTTTACTGTTGCTGGGGGCGACGTTCTCGAGCAGCGAGACTTGAAGTGGAGATGTGATACGTCTTCTCTCGCTGCGTTTCATGCCCGGCTCCCCTTCAAGATCAATCCATTGGACGATGCTCTGCCTCCAGCGGTGTGGCCGCGAGGCTTCGTTCATTCTTTCCCCTAGCCGGAGCTCGAACGCCTCATGGTTACCTATCCTGATCCTAGCGACGAACTCTGGGATCATCTTCCTCCGACGTTCCGCGCGCTGTTGCTGCGGTGCTAGCCGCACGTCAGTTCCCACCGTTCGCTTTTCATGGCGAGATGGGTTCCCCGAGGTTCGAACTCGTCCCGACTTTGTCTGACCTGCTCTCCATTCTGCGTCGTTGGGCCTGAGTTGCCATGCAGTCAGTGATAGGCCACTTTAGTACTTACTGTTATCCAGTGTTGTGCTTTGACGGTCTCCGCAAAGCTTTAGATGGACGTGAATAGATATTCAAGCGGCTGCTGGCAAGCGTCGTTGCCAGAGCCATACATTGCTGTGGGGTTTTCACTCGGAGTGTCTAGGACACAGAGGTATTGATTGTAAATCAATGAGTGTGACGTCTAATTCACAATGTGTGTATTTGCGAAGCGGGGAAACATGCAATGACAACTCTGATACATGGAGCGCAGGCCCTCCGTGCATATACCGATAAGACATCATTATACATACAACCCGCTTGCTCCAGCGTTACGCGAACGATGCTTCCATCGATGCACAGGCACGAAGATTGAAAACAAGACTGCTAAGCTCTTTGGAAGGCATCAATCATACTCCCACTCATGAGCGCGGCCCTCGAGCACGTTCCAAACATACCAGGCAGCCTTTCGCCCACAAATCTTCAGCAAACGTAACGATGGAGATAGAGCCTGGGCAAGGGCTGGAGCTGCCTCTCGCAACGTATCTGGATCTGGGCCGATGAGATCTAGGTGCAATTTGAGACGACGGAGTCGAGTGAGCGGAGAAAGCGCCTGCGCCACGTATGCCTAAACACACGAGACTACGTCAGACGCATACGGAAAGGCAACAAAATAAACTCACGATGCAAGAACCACGTTCCTCCGATGAATAAGGGGCGCGCCAATAGCGAAACATGGCCAGAGACGTCAGATGCGGGAATGTCGCCACCACATATCGAAGGAGCGTCTCGTCTTCATCATCAACGCGATACTCGATCTCCAGGTGTTCAAGGCTCAATGCCTCGCAACGACGCAGAATGGAGAGTAAGTGAGACGAAGTCGGGACAAGTTCGAACCTCGGGGAACCCATCTCGCCATTGTAAGCGAATGCACGGTGGAAACTGACGTGCGGCCAGCACCGCAGCGATAGCCCGCGGAGCGTCAGAGGAAGATGATCCCATAGTTCGTCGCTGGGATCAGGGTAGGAAACCATGAGGCGTTCGAGCTCCGGCCAGGGGAAAGAATGAACGAAGCGTCGCGGCCACACCGCTGGAGGCAGAGCATCATCCAATGGATTGATCTTGAAAGAGATTGCCCGCAAGCCTCGCATAGTCGAGAACAGCGATATCAACGGCGCAGGTAGCGTCTCCCACGTCGATGGACTACCTCGGACGACGAATTCGCGCAGTCGAGGCCAGCGCAGCGTGGCCAGAGTAGACATCGGGGCGGGCTCGCTCGGTAGGACCAGCTCCTCCAAGGTATCGCACAGCTTACCGAGTACGGCTTCCAGTGCGGCGACCTCAGAAGGGAAGAACCATATGTCTCGTGGGTATTCCATCTTGTACCTAAAGGCCGTAAGGGGAGCCAACGAGTCGACGGAGAGCGCCTCCCCAGGGCGCAAGGCAGGGCAGAAACATTGGAATCGTAGTTCGAATTTGCGCAGATGCGGGATAGACAACACAGATAGGAGAGTATCCCAGGGGAGGCCGTGTTTCAGATCGTTGTTTTTATACATCTTCACAGAGACGCAGAGTGGTAGCTCCCGCAACCGCTCTGCGAGAGCCGCTCCAGGGTAAGCGCCACACAGGAGGAAGTTGTCGGTGAAGTGACATTTGTCTTGTACACACATTTGATCAAGGCACTGATCACGGGTGACAAGGGAGCTGTTCACCGTTGAGTAGACGTGAATGTTGTCAGATTTCTTCTGACATACCGAATGTAAGGCTTGGCTGGCGGGGGTAGGAATCCGGCGTCCTTGATCTGGTCAGGCTCGCCGACAAAGACAAAGGCTCGACTGAACAGAGAGGGCATACATGCCTCTCGGAGCCAGGTGCATGTCATCGACAGTGAGGACAAGGCCTGCATAGGGAGGAATTCGAGAATGCGACCGAAGACATCCTCGTTGAGATCCGCTAACCTAGTGTATTCAACTCATCTATACAATCTGTCTGTGGTATTGGAATTTCACGACTCACGGGTTGTTTCGATCTACCATGACCACGCCGCCTCAAATTTCGTTGGTTCGGACTCGTAAAATGGTAGAGCGACTTGGGAAACGAGCGTCTTTGACTCGTGCTTTGAATATGCACAACGGTTTGCATTCGGTAGTCAGCTCATAGTTGAGCAATTATCGTTTGTTCATGACTCACCTGAAAGTGCGGATTAATGGCACCAACTCATACACCTTGATGGTGAGGAGCAAGAGGAAGAGGAAGGTCAATTGAGCCACCGATCGTGAAGCTGACCAGACAGATCGCGCCGTCACGCATTTGTCATGTCACACGTGACGTAATTGGCAACGGCCCACACTTGAGCTTGAGGTGGCGGTTAGACCGTTGCTCGTTCTGTTCAATCGGCGGCGTCCATGATGAAAAAGACCACATACAGCTATACAAACAAGCATGCATACTCATACAAGCTATAGCGCTGATACTACTAGTATGTGTATTCGTGTTGTGTAGATCACAATACGAAAAAGTAAGCATCTTCTACAGCGACAGGGCGTGTTACTGCGGCCAAAAACGTGAACACAACCTGGCACACGGCGGGAGGGGCAAGGACATAGATCCAGTTTGATATTTTCGAGCTTTGCATGCCATCCCATACAGTACACACGTTTGTCCCAGATTTCTTGGATGAATTTCAATGGATTGAAATGCAACGAAATGGAAATAAACGCCCGGGTCATTTCAATGTCATACCAATGGTGACCAAATGATTGGAAACTCCGCTTGACGCCGAGGAAAGCAGTACGGGTTTATTGATATCTACAATCAAAAAGGATGAATCCCCTTCGTATTCCTCTTGCACCATTACTTAGCAATTGGTGTTCCATTGTCTCGGACATGTTGTACAAACTTACTACACAACCGGGAATCGAACTCGAGACACGCTAATACAGACCGAACAAGGCGAATAGCAAGTTTACCACTAGACCAAAGTGTCATACATGAATACATCCTCACGGCATCATGAGCAGCACCTCGCATTTCGCAGTAGTTGCCCATACTCGCTTTACTTACGCGATTAGAAGTGATAGTAAGGAGGGTTAGATAGCACAAATAATAGCTTGTTATTCCCAGGCAGCGCGCCTTCCTGATCGAGGTTGGTAATGCTGTCAAATATTACCTAAGGAATTACCATACCATCGCAATTGGCTGGAGCCATTGCAATCACG
>MPVS01000617.1:0-13924 GCA_001931775.1 Fomitopsis pinicola | reverse complement strand
TACTGAGACGGAGAGCTGCTTCTGCCTCCTTGCGTACTTCTGCAAGATCTTTGAGGCGTTGCTCGAGCGCGGGGATAGAGCTTTTCTGGCCCGGCGGCACCGTGAAGTCTGGGCGGTACCCATACATGACTTCGAACGGACTATAGCCGGTTGCCGAGGACACGTGAGAGTTGAAGACAAACTCCGCAGTGGGCAGATGCTTCACCCAATCGTCCTGGCGCTTGTCGCAGAAAAGTCGGAGATACTTCTCAACTTCCTGGTTAGCGCGCTCTGTTTGACCGTTACTTTGGGGGTGGTACGCGGTGGTCAGACTTGCATTGATTCCGAGCTTCTTGTATAGTTCTCGCATAAGCTTAGCGGAGAACTGGGGTCCACGATCCGACACAAATTCGTCGGGGATCCCATGAAGTCGGAATATCTCTTTGTAATGCAAGTCCGCTATTCCGGCTGCGTCCACATCGGCGGTGCTCTCGATGAAGTGTGCTTGCTTCCCGTACAGATCGATGTACGTGATGATGGAGTCATACCCGTCACATGGGGGAAGTCCGGTGATGGCGTCCACACCGACGACCGTCCAGGGTGCACGGGGTACGGGTAGCGGATGCAACTTGGCTGGTGGATGCGAGGCCTGCTTGTACCTCTGACACCTGTCACATCCGGCTACGTACTTCTCCACGAATCGAGACATGCCGGGCCACCAATAGTAGCGGTTAACTAGCTCGAGGGTACCGTTTCTACCGGGATGTCCAGCTGTGGGTGCGTCGTGACACTGACGCAGCACTTCCGTGCGTAAACCCTCATCGGCTGGGACATACACTTTCCCTTTGTGGTAGACAATACCATCCTCTTCCTCCCACTCTCGGAGTCCATTCGTCAATCGACGTGGGCCATGCTCACGGAGGGCAGCCAGCGCTTGAAGCACCTCAGCTTCGCGCTGGCCTGCCTGACGAAGGCGGTCCTCAAGCGGGGATACATGCGCTTCTCGGGTGGCAGAGATCTGCGCGAACAACTCGGGTTTGAGCACGATCTGACCCTGGTTATCCTCCTCATCCGTGACTTGGAGAGAAGGGATACGTGACAGGGGATCCGCTCAAGTGTTCGTTTTTCCGGGTTTATGCGTCAGGGTGAAGTCGAAACGAGACAGCCAGAGAGACCAGCGCGCTTGTCTCCGAGTCAGGTTCTGGGCAGTACGCCAGTACTCCAGGTTCTGATGATCGGTGATGATCTCGAAAGGTTCTGGAAGGCCCTCTAGATAGTGCCTCCAGTCCTCGAGCGCGCGTATGATGGCTAGCATCTCTCTGTCATAGATGTCGTAGTTTCGTTCAGCATCAGCCATGGTCTGGGATCGATATGCGATCGGGTGCCACAGTCCATCTGGAAGCTTCTGCGATATGACTCCACCCGTTGCGTACCCAGACGCATCAACTTCTACACGTGTAGGACGGTCTGGTTCCCATGTCACTAGTATGGGTTCCGAGACGAACGCATCCTTTAGCGTCTCGAAGGCTTCTCTCTGCTCTGGTCCCCAGCGCCAGGGAACGTCTTTCTTGGTTAGGTCGTTCAATGGACGTGCTGTCTTAGCGAAGTCGCGGATGAAGCGGCGATAGAAGTTGGCGAACCCAAGGAATCCACGCAGCTCGCGAAGATTCTTGGGTGCCGGCCACTCGGCGATTGCTTTGACTTTTACGTCGTCCATCTTGACCTTCCCTTCACTGATCACGAGGCCCAGGTACTCTACACTGGTTTGCTCGAACTCGCACTTCTCGGGTCGCAGGAACAAGTCGTGTTCCTGTAGCCGGTGAAGAACCTCGCGTACTACTTGGCGATGTTCTTCTAAGTCCGTACTGTATATCAAGATGTCGTCTAGATACACAGCTACTTTTCCGGCGGCGACGAGATCGACGAATATGGAGTTCATGAGGGCTTGGAACGTCGCAGGGGAGTTGGTGAGACCAAAGAACATGACTTTTGGTTCGAACAGTCCGCGGTTGGTGACGAAGGCTGCTTTCCATTCGTCTCCTTCCTTGATACGGATGTTGTTGTAGCCCCAACGTACGTCGAACTTCGTGAAGTACTTGGCTTGGCGCAATCGATTGATGATATCGGATGCGAGCGGTAGTGGGTAACGGTTCTTGATGGTGATATCGTTTAGCTTACGATAATCCTGAACCATGCGGAGCTTGCCGTCCTTCTTTTTGACGAAGAAGACGGGTGACGCGAGAGGAGACTTGGAAGGGACAATGTACCCTTTCCGAAGATTCTCCTTGAGGAATTTGTCAAGCTCGCTTTGCTCGTTTACCGGCATCGGGTAGACCTTAGCACGGATGCTTTCCGGTGCGTCAGGCTTCAAATCGATTGCGTGATCCCAAGACCTGTGCTCAGGGACGCGCTCTGATTCTACTTCGGAGAAGACCTTCGCGAAGTCACGATAGTGCTCCGGAACCATCTCCTCGAAGGATTTCTTAGGCTTCGCTTGGTTCGCTTGTGCAGCCAGCTGGGTCGAGTACGTGACTCCAGCGCAGCACCAAAGCTCTTCCAAAACGTCGTCTAACACTCCGCGCTTCTTCCATTCGCGCCGGAGTTTCCTCGTCCCTCCGATCTTCTGGAAAAGGGGTTCAGAATCACTGTCCTCGGGTAGAACCTCCTCAGGTTCTCCTCCGAACGTGACCTTCCCCTCTCGCCAGTCAATGGTGGGATTCACTTCTCTCAACCACGGGATACCCAATATCACGTCTTCCGTACTGATATTTGTAACGAGAAACTCTACTAACTCATCAAAGTTACCTACTTGCAAGCGCAACCTAGCTACATGAGTAATAGTACCGGCCTTGTTCCTTGAACCATCTATGTTATACAAAACTATAGGATGTTTCATTGGCCTTGTCACTACATTATTCTTACGTACAAAAGAAGCGGAAATGAATATACCCGTGGCGCCTGAATCAATCATTGCAGCCACGGTTTTCTTAGTAGATAGTCCAGAAATATCGACATCAACTCGAAAATGTGTATTGCGATTCTCAGACTCGGATATTGTACAACTGCGTATGCTACCGAAGAAATGCCAATACTTGTCCACGGACCACGGAGGGGCTGCCTCACTTCGTGGTCATTCTAAAAATACTTCTTGATCGCCTCCAGCTGCCACTCATTGAGAGCCGCCTGCTGCGCCATGAGGGCCTTCAAGGCTTCCTCAGGACCGGGCACTGTGGCGCCAAGCACTGCGCTCGACTCCTCCTCTTTCTTCTCGTCGGCTGCTTCCTGAGTCTGGGGAGACTTCAGGTTTATGATGTCGAACGACTCCGACGACGAGGTCGCAGCGACCTTCTGCCTCTTCGGCAGTCCCATGTACCTCCTCATGCACATGTTTGCCTTGTGGCCGGTACCACCGCAGTGGTTGCAGATGTCACGTTCGTGACCACCATCCTTCTTGCTGTGACCCTTGTCACCGCATCCGAAGCACCTGCCGGTCATTGCCTTGAGGAAGTCGGTGCGTGACTTCCCGTTGCCCTTGGACGCGTCGATGTCCATGGCGTTGGGGTCCTTGGCGGGGGCGGAGAACGGAGAGGCCGAAGTCGAGGGAACTGCACGGGGAACAAAGGTGGAACCGGTCGAGCGCCCTTGCTCGTGCGCTTTCTCGGCTTTGCGCTGCCGGAGGCGGGTGTCGAAGTCGATGGCGACCGTGACGAGCTCGTCGAGCATTTTGGTAGAGCGCTCGGTGGTAGGGAGGAGATCCTTGATCTCCGCAGAAAGGTGCTCATAGAAGCGATCTCGGAGATCGCTGTCGGAGTAGCCGGTGCGAGCCATGACCTCGCGGAACCGGGCGACGTACTCAGGGACGGAGAGCTTGCCCTGGTATAGCTTCTTCAACGCCTCCTTTGCGTCAGCCGACTCATCTTGAGTCTCAAATCGTAGCTTGAAGGCGACGGTGAACGCGCCCCAAGTGGCGAAAGCGATCTGATCCGTCACCATCTTCTCGATGTACGGGGTGGCCCAGACCGCTGCCTCATCCTGAAGGAAGGAGAGGGTGGTCTTGATCCACTTCTGATCATCTGACCTCCACTTTGTCTCGTTGCCCACGGTAACGGTATGATTGAGCTTTGTGCCCGACTCTTGGGCATAGAGCGTGAAAGCCGCGATGAAGCGGCGCGCATCCGGCGAGGACTTGCCGTTGTACGGCGACGGCTTCTGGATTAGCGACTTGTTGTTATCCGACGTCGAGGCGGGACGATCCAGGAGGGTCTGGAGCGCCGTTTGCGTTTCCGTGGCAGCGGTGGTGAGTGCGGCGATTGCCGCCATGATTTGTGCAGGGGTCATCTGAGTGGCCATGTCTTCTTCTGGCTCCTCTTCGGGTTGCGTTACGTCGAATTCGATGGGGGTAGGTTCGGGAGCGGGTGCGACGAATCGATTTGCTTCAGTACACCTTTCGAATCTTTCGTCAGCTTCGGGGATTCCGGGTGCGCTCAGACGAAAGGGACAGGGTTGGATATCGCAGAATCATGCTCCGCTATCATCTGCTAGCACGTGCACATCACGTTGCGTAGCACGCTCGTTGGCGTGAACAAGCTGTGAGCAGTCCGTCATGTTTGATTTGGCTTGGTACTACTTTTCCTACAATGACGCCGTGAGCCGAGCCTCCGTATCACGTCACGATAGGAGAAAGAGCCACTCGGCCGCGTCTAACATTACGAAGTCTCTTATCCTATCACAGGATACTTGGCCCTCAGGCGCGCATGGCTCAGTGGAAACCGCGGGTCTGTGATTTACGCTTAGGGGGCTAGTATTAGGCCGCAGGTCACGAGGACCGCTTTGACACCTCATAGCACCGCCTTAGCCACACTGGCTGACCGTTGGTACGCTCAGTCTCCTCGACCTGTTGCGCCCACTTGACGACTGGAAGCACGAGCCCAGTGTCATACACCAGAGGTGTCCGAATCTTGCCGCATTTCATCTATTTTCCTGATCCGGCGTCCCATAGGGAGCGACCCGGGGCTCAAGTCTAACCTTTGCTGCATACCCTTGGCAGGGCGCTTGCCAAGGCAGAACACTCACGATGGGGATCGACCCATCGACCTGTGCCCAGCCGGAGGTTGAACTCCGACCGACTCTGAAAGCTCTATAGATGCGCGTGCTCACGGGGTGTCCTTGGTGTAGAGAACTACGCTAAGGGAGAGACTAACTACGCTGCCGGCTACTGCCGGGCGGACTAAGCTTGGGTGCGATCGATCTGTTCTTATCGATGCAAGGACTAGGTGCGTACGCGTCCTTCAGAGGCGTCGCAGGTAGAGATGAAAGTATCTCGTCCTAATGTCGCGGAGCTAGTCGACGCGCACACTAAGAAGGCGAGAAAGGTCTCGCCGGGAATAACCCCGTACGGACAGAGACTGAGTGAGTTGATACTCACCACTTGTGGTGGCAGACCTGCGGTCGATGCTTCACACGACTAGCTGTACAAAGACAAGCTAGCACTCAAGTTAGATTAGAATATACTATGTACAACTGGTGTACTCACCTAGCACTCAAGAGGACGAGATGAGTGCTAGGGGAGCGAGTCTCTACTACTTTATACCCCTCAGGTTTAGGGCAGGGCTCCTACATCAAGGTGTCGTCACATGTGTGAGGCAATTACGCTATTGGCTAACTACCGATGATGCGAGATGGCGTGATCTGTCATAAGTCCGGTCTCGGGATATGCGTCAGCGGGTCACGTGCTACAAGGTAAACCCTAGTCCGTGGTTACGTCACGTGATTAGTCAGAAGGCCGTTCCAGGCGAAAGTTATCGAGCGTATAGTACAAGTCCATGGTACAAAGCGAGATAAAATAGTAAAAACCAAGTAAAAATTAGGGCCTAGCCGTGCCTACCACGACAGGGAGAGCAGTGGAAGGAACGATACATTAGAGGGCATCCAAGCCCAGTATATATACATGTCCTGAAGCCATCAGGTGATCGTACAGTAAGCGTATCAGCTGAGGGCTGAGTCAGAGTCATAATCTACGTGAGTCAGCGTTAGTAAGACGGGAACCGGAACTCCGGGTTACCGGTGATATCACATGCCAAAGGAGCGGAGGTCTGAAGGGACCGGAGGTCTGAGTAAGTCCGGAAGTCCGAAATGAGTCCATAATCTAATCTACTGAGATCAGGACGAGAGATAACGAGTCCTGTAGATGAGATAAGAGCGAAAAAGGAAGGTATGCGTACAGTACGGTATGTAGCATTGCAGAACACAAGATAAGTCCATATCAGGCAAGCCTGATAAGATAACGCCTGAAATGGTAGAAGTTCAACACGCACAACCATGCCGAGTGGCTCACCTGGGCCCATGGCACTTGCTGGCTCGTGGTGCGTCGAGCAGTCTTCCTTCCGCTCTTGCCATTGACCTTGGCCAACACAGTGCATGCTGTTCGACTCCCGCACACAAGCCGTGGTGCATGGTGACGCGGCCCTTCCCTCTGTCCGCTCCCAGTCAGATGTCCAGGCGCTTGTTGAATACCTTGATGAGGTATTTGCTACATTGCCGTCTGAGCACAGTGCCCTTGGGGTACCGTTCCCTGCCATCGTGTGGTTGGTAAATCAAGTCACTGCCAAGCAGGCCGATTCAGAGGCCGGCCGCCTCCTTCCTTCCGTCCGCTACCTCAATCACCCCCTCCAGTTGTTGACTCTGCGAAGCTCCGCCGAGGGGTGGGACAGCCTTGTTGGCTGCATGCAGGCTATTGTGCAGACCCAGCGCGATGCCTCGAACTCCACCTGTATTGAAGCCATGGAGACCCATGCCCGCCTTACCACTGTGGAGCTATAGCTCAATGGGATTTCCCGTCGTCTCGGTTCGGCCTTTGCCCAGGGTTTGGAGGGTGCAGCGGATGGTAGTGTTGAGTTATCTTGATGTACCGTTGTGGATTTTGTCCTGTAGCCGTTGTAATCTATTTGTTGCATGCCCTGCCTGTGCGAGCGGAGGGAGTGTTGCAGCGTGGGGAGGCTGTTTGCTGTGTGTCTCGCTTGCTCTGGCCCCGTCCTCTGCTCTCGAGGGATTGCTCGTCCGCAGTTGGCGTTCCCTGTATGGCTTGTCCTTGCAAGTGGAGGGAAGCTCTGTCTTGCTGTGTCCTCTGTGCTCGTTCTGGTCCCCGATATCACCCCAAGGCCCCTGCTTCCCCCTGTGCCGTGCTGGCTGGTTCTTGTAACCCCTCCATCCACTTCATTCCGGCCCCAGACTGTGGGCACCGCCCACAGCGCCTTCTTGGCTTTTGCATTGCTGGAGGCGGGTGTTGAAGTTGATGGCGACCGTGACAACCTCGTCGAGCATCTTGGTAGAGCACTCCATGGTGGGAAGGAGATCCTTGATCTCCATGGAAAGGTGTTCATAGAAGCGATCTCAGAGATTGCTGTCGGAGTAGCCAGTGTGAGCCATGACCTCACGGAACCAGGCGACATACTCAGGGACAGAGAGCTTGCCCTGGTAGAGCTTCTTCAACACATCCTTTGTGTCAGCAGACTCGTCTTGAGTCTCGAACCAAAGCTTGAATGCAACGGTGAAAACACCCAAGTCCGTGAAGGCGACCTGATCCGTCACCATCTTCTCGATGTATGGGGTGGCCCAGACGGCGGCCTCATCAGGAAGGAGAGGGCTGTCTTGATCCACTTCTGATCATCAGACCTCCACTTCGTCTTGTTGCCCACAGTGACGGTGTGGTTGAGCTTCGTGCCTGACTCCTGGGCGTAGAGTGTGAAAGCCGTGATGAAGTGGCGCACGTCTGGCGAGGACTTGCCATTGTACAGTGACAGCTTCTGGATGAGCAACTTGTCATTTCCTGATGTCAAAGCGGGACGGTTCAGGAGGGTCTGGAGCGCAGTCTGCGTCTCTGTGGCAGCAGTGGTCAGGGCAGTGATAGCCGACATGATTTGTGCAGGTGTCATGTTGGTTGCCATGTCTTCTTCTTCTTCTTCTTCCAGTTGTGTTATGTCAAAGTCGATGGGGGTTGGTTCAGGAGCGGGTGCGACAAATTGATTTCCTTCAGTACTCCTTTTGAATCGTTCATCAGTGTCAGGGATTCTGGGTGCGCTCAAACGAAAGGGACAAGGTTGAATATCACAGATTTGCGCTCCACTCTCGTCTGCTAATACACGCAGATCACGTTGCGTAGCACGCTCATGAGCATGAACAAGCTGGGAACAGTCCGTCATGCTTGATTTGGCTTGGTACTACTTTTCCTACAATGACGCCGTGAGCCGAGCCTCCGTATCACGTCACAATAGGAGAAAGCGCCACCCAGCCACATCTAACATTACAAAATCTCTTATCCTATCACAAGATACTTGGCCCTCAAGTGCGCATAGCTCAGTGGAACCGCAGGTCTGTGATTTACGCTTAGGGGACTAGCATTAGGCCACAGGTCTCAGGGAACACTTCGACACCTCATAGTACCACCTTAGCCACACTGGCTGACCTTTGGTACGCTCAGTCTCCTCAACCTGTTGCGCCCACTTGACAACTGGAAGCACGAGCCCAGTGTCATACACCAGGGGTGTCCGAATCTTGCCGCATTTTATCCACTTTCCTGATCCGGCATCCCATAGGGAGCGGCCCGGGGCTCAAGTCTAACCTATGCTGCATACCCTTGGCAGGGCACTTGCCAAGGCAGAACACTCACCATGGGGATTGACCCATTGACCTGTGCCCAGCTGGAGGTTGAACTCTGACTCTGAAAGCTCTGTGGATACGCATGCTCATGGGGTATCCTCAGTGTAGAGAACTACACTAAGGGAGAGATTATACTATGCTACCAGCTACTGCCGGGCAGACTAAGCTTAGGTGTGATCAATCTGTCTAATCAATGTAGGGGCTAGGTGTGCACGTGTCCTTCAGAGGCGTTGCAGGTAGAGATGAAAGGTATCTTGTCCTAATGTCACGGAGCTAGTCAATGCGCACACTAAGATAGCGAGAAAGGTCTCGCCAGGAATTAACCCGTATGGACAAGGCTGAATGAGTGATACTCACCACTTGTTATGTGGCAGACTTGCGGTCAATGCTTCACACGACTAACTGTTCAAAGACAAGCTAGCACTCAAGTTAGATTAGACTATACTAAGTACAACGGATGTACTCACCTAGCACTCAAGAGGATGAGATGAGTGCTAGGGGAGCGAGTCTCTACTACTTAAACCCCTCAGGTTTAGGGCAGGGCTCCTACATCAAGGTGTCATCACATGCATGAGGCAATTACGCTATTGGCTAACTACCAATGATGCGAGATGGCGCGATCTGTCGTAAGTCCGGTCTCAGGATATGCATCAGCGGGTCACGTGCTACAAGGTAAACCCTAGTCCGTGGTTACGTCACGTGACTAGTCAGAATGCCATTCCAGGCAAAAGTTATCGAGCATATAGTACAAGTCCATCGTACAAAGCGAGATAAAATAGCAAAAACAAAGTAAAAATTAGGGCCTAGCTGTGCCTACCACGACACCTCCTTTGGACTGGACCCCCATCACTTTCCCATCCACATGACCTTAGGCTTGACCATGCCCCTTCATAGTCTGGCCCTGTACTATACTTAGATAGGGACTGGTGTGGTACTCACCTCGAGGACACTTCCCATTTGCTATCCACGATATGACTCGCTCTTCACATGACTGATTCCTCCAGACTCTGACTCTCTCCTGCTACCATGACTGTTGCAGTTCTCCCTCCCTTTCCCCTATGTTTCTCCCATTGGTCCCACACTGAGTTCAACCTTGGTGACCCTGCCCTGAACCATAGAAGCTTGCCCTGAACCTCTCCTGTATATATACTGCAGTCTGTAGATGGTTGAAGCTCTAACTTTGACCTGGTTCAATCTATACTCAACCTTTGCTCCATCCCTGCAGTGAAGCCTCAGAGTTAGCTGACAACCAGACTCTTGCTCACTCAATCCTGGTGGTACTGACAATCAGTGAATGGTTCTGGATATTTAATCTGTTGCCAAACACTAGGAGATTGGTTGGTCCTGAGCAAGGACAAACTTCTCCCCTTAGTTCTTGAAGTATAAATTTATCCCTGTGTATTGGTGGTATACTATAATAGAAAGTATTTTCTTGACTTTCTATTGATAGTATTGGAGGTATGAATTGACTTGGGTTTGTACTAACTCTTTGTTAGTATGGCTTGCTACTAGTACTCTTGACTAGTTGACTTGATACTCGAAACTAGTCTTCTTTAACTAGTTAACTTGATGAAGTAATAGTCTGCTTTGACTATTAAATTTCTTATGACTTGTTTTAGACAATAGTACTCTTGACTATTGAATATCTTGTTACTTGATTCTAGTACTCTTGACTAGATGTCTTGACTTCTTTGACCTTCTTGGTCACTCAGATACTAGCCCAGGTGGCTAGGAAGCAGTTAGTGTGAGACAAGCAGATTGTATTCAGCTACAGTAACCAAACTCCTGAGGGACAGTGTGTCCTGAGCAGGGGGATGGTGGTGGTACAGGTTCAAGATGTGTCTGCCCGTTTGGGAAGCGGGCAGCCTTTATATACCCTTTATCGTGGGAATATTCAGACAAAAGAAACCTATGAACAAAAGACCAAGAATAAAGGAGAAGAATCTATGCTTCACCCTTTTTGTACCAACAATAAGATCCTATCTACTATTGTTAAAAATAAAATCAGATGCTTCAGTCCTTTTCTTTTGTAGTTCTGAAATCACATGAACTTACACAAAAGACAGGCAGACCATGGTGGAGGAGACAAAAGAGCAAAAGGAAAGTAGTCCATTGAAACAAAACAAAAAGAGTGTAGTCCATGTGCAAACAATTACGCCAATAAGTCCATTGTTCACTAAATGCAGTATTCTACTGCATTTCCACCAGCTCCAACTCCACATCTTCTTCAACCTCCTTCAAGCATCTAGGGATAATTGAATCAGTACTGATCCTATTCACCCGTTGGTCACCCGCCCCCATGTTTAGAATGCAACGTCCCCGTTGCTACTTCTGGGGATACTGATTCAGGGATGGTACTTACCCGAATCAGCGAATGGCATGAATCAAGGTCTTGAAGCGGCTCACTCGGCGTGGCGGCTTGGGCATCTTCTTGTCCGAGAAAGCACAGCGAGGGAAATAAAGGATGCATGGTTTGAGCTCGGCCCGATGCAAAATGGTGGCGGCATCGGCGGATTCGAGGCGCCATCCTTGGAAGACGGCCAGGTGGTTGTTGCCGACGTCGAGTCGGCGAGTGAGGTGAACCAGTCCGACGTCCGTGATGTCGATCCAACCGTACATATCTAGGGGGTGGTCGCAGACAACCCTAGAGATTCGGATGTGGTCGAAAGAATTTTCGGGACCGAAACACATGTCGCAGGTGGCCATTCCTAGGCCGGTGAGGCAGAGATACTCGATGTTGATGCCGTGGAAAAATGAAGTATTGGCCGCATGGCCGGTGGAGACGCTGATGTCGGCATGTATGGACGGCCAGCGAGTGAGCGAGTCAGAGGAGATAGGAAGGAGTGTGTTTTTCGAGTACACTGTGGACATGATGGGTGATTCTTGGTGATGTGTTGGCGAATTATCAGTATATGTGATGGGTTGTTGGCGCTTAACGTGAGAAAAATGTCGTTCCATTTTGAATTGCAGATCTTATTCAGATTTGCTGATGTCATTGGCAGCGAGAATTTCTCCGGATTCCTTTTTTAACCCATTTTTAATTTTTTTGAACCATCCAAGCATAAAATATTGGGAGAGAAAAAACGAGGGCACATGTGTAGACTACGTCGTTTGGACGAGGCACCGGGTGACTTCCACCACCGTCCTACCGGTGTTTGGGGTGTACCATTCGCAACGCTCGGTATACGTCCTCTGCCCCTCCTCTACCCAGATGAGACGGATGTGTTGAGTTCTGTTGCGGTTGAAGAGAGCCACGGCGGTTTGGTGGCCGGTTCGATAGACGTGTTTCCAGTAGCGAAAATAGAGTCTTAATATAAATGATTAGGAACTCCTGGCGTATTTTCAGAGTAGAAGGGAATTGTTACTCAGTGCGTTGCATCCACAGTGGCGCACCTATAGCAGTTTCTTCTTCTATCCAAAGGCGGCATTCTTCTGGCCACCTCTGAATCTCCCGGATGCTTAAGGGTGCCGAAATACGTGAACCGCTTGTAACGCCGTAGTTGATGGAATAAGCCCAGGTACCGTCTTTGAGTTGAACGTGAGCCATCTGAAATTTGATTAAAAAAATAGAAATGAACTAGAAAAATGTTCTGACTGTGGAGGTAAGAGGGAAGGCGTTCTGAGGGGTAACGAGCGAGGGAGGTTGGTATAAGTGACCGACCATACAGTGCATGTATTCAGTGAGGTTACCATGTGTTACTCTGGCGCCCAAGATTCATCCGATCCATCTGAGTCCGATATAGTTCCTGAATCTGTAGATTCATCTGAATCCGTTTGTGGGTCCAGGTGCATAGATTTGGAAATTCTGGGGAGATAAGGAAGCAGTCTAAATGCGGCAACTGCTTTCCTAATTGGGGTCCCATCTAATTCTTCCAACACAAATGATCCTCCCTGGGTGCGACGTCTGACTTTAAAAGGGCCAAAATATCTTTGGTCATATTTTGAGGTGAGTCCAGCATCACGTTGAGAGTTCCGAACTATGACCAGCTGTCCTTGAATCATTGGAAGTTTTCTTAGACGATGTCTGAACCTCTTTTCAAACTGGATTTTTGAACACATTCTGGATTTTTTGATTGCTGCTGCTGCACGATTAATATCTTCTGGTCTTTTCTCCAATTGTCTGATCCGAAGTGCTAGTAGTTCTGTAGCACTAAGACCTGCACGATATCCTGATATCATGAATGTTGCTTCAGTGATATCAAATGGTAGTACTGGATCAGTGCCATATAAAAGATAATATGGGCTAAACCCAGTGGATCTTCTGGTGGTGATTTTATCAGCAAATATTGCATGGTGTACCTTGTCTGGCCATTGATCTAATTTTCCATTGCAGTCTTTGAGTATTGCTTCTCTGATAACAAAATGTCCTTGTTCTACCACTCCATTTGCATGCTTGTTCCAAGGAGAAATTCTGATTTGATGTATGCCATATCTCTCCATGAGTAGTTGGCAAGCTCCAGCAAATTCTGATCCATTGTCAGTGACAATTTCAGCAATATGGCCATATCTGCAAATGATTTCTTCCCAGAAGAATTTTGCAACAGTTTTGGATTTTAAATTCTTGAGTGCCCTTCCTTCAGCAGCATGGGATAAATCACAACGTGCTATGACAATATACTTGAAGCCTCTTGCATTGGGCATATATAGTACATCAGCATATAGCTTGACAAAGACATTTGTTGGTGTCCTGATAGTAGGATATTCTTCAGCTCTCTTTGTACTCCATAATTGACATTGGTGGCATGTGCTCACATGATGCTTGACATCTTGATACATGTGAGGCCAAAAGAATCTATCTCTGATATGGTAGAATACACCATACTCAGCTCCACGATGTCCTAGTTTCTCATGAGCTGTAGTGAGAATAGCAATTCTCTTGTCTATGGCAAAGACCACCAATAAAGGACTCTTTCCTTTTCTCCTTTTGTACATGTTGGGTCCTTTCATGAAGTAGTAACTGGCTTTCTTCATAAATCTCATTTTTGCTTTAGCATTGGAAAATGAGGGTAGTTGTAGAGTTCTGAGAAACTCTCTGATTTGCTTTAATGACTGGTCTTGATCTGAAGGGGATAATTTGAATGAGGGGAGTGCTTCAGCATGCCTACGACTTTTAGGCATGTTACATGCTACATAATTTGCTTGAGCCCATAGTACAATTTCGTCTAGCCGGTCTTCATCAACTTCAGCTTCTTCCCAGTCTTCTTCACATCAGGAAAAACACTTTTGGCGGTAAAGCATTTGGGCGCTACACGAGAGTGAGCAGAGAGCCTTTCAGAAGGTTTGGGCTACT
>MPVS01000616.1:0-12188 GCA_001931775.1 Fomitopsis pinicola | reverse complement strand
GGAAATGTACCCTGAAGGTGAGAACTTGGCCAAGCAATTGTCAATGCACCTAGTCAATTCTAGGCTCCTTGATTAGGATAGAGCCATAATGTACCAATTTGAGAGTAGGTAAGAGGGACATCGAAAAGATCAGTGTTCACATGGAACAGCAGGAGTGCAGAGCTTGGGAGACAAAACAGGGTATACAGAAGGACAAGATTCAGTATGCAATAGAGGGTAAACAAGATAGTGTGATGTGAGGTACAAATGATGTTACAAGCCCAGTTTGAATACTATGAAGCTAGTTGTCTGACCAGAGTCTGGACATTTTGGAGACTGAGTACATCAACACTAAGTATTGTCAAGTGAGATGTGAATTCAGTATGGAGACAACCCACAATACAAAATGATGAAGTGTACACCACAAGAATGGTCTGAGATACTGGAATAGACAACTCCACAGCTCATATACTAAACACCTCAGGGATTGTACTGCCAGTCATGGCCCACTCCAAGACAAGTACTTTCAGTGTAATCTAGCCAGTCAGATGTTATAAACAGTGCCATTCTATGTTAAAAACACATAGCACAAAAAGCCGTGATCTAAACTGTTAAGGGTGATGTGATCTATGTGCTCATCGTTGCCAACAGCGAGCACAGTGCCTGGGACAGCGCCGAAGCAAAGGTGGCTGCCTAATATGGCAATGATGACAGTGCCCAGAAGAGACGCCGCCATGCCACCCGCCATGTGCCGGGCTGCTGCGGTACAGGCGCCCGCGCGGAGTGCCGGGCCGTTGCATGCCGAAAAGGTTATCGAGAGACAGGAGACAAACAGAAAGTTATCTGGAGTGGCGTGTGCAAATGAGATATTACAAAAAGACATATTGACCAGTAAGAACTATATGTATATGGGTAATCACATGAGAAAGATATATGGTGTGTGAAACAAAGATATAGGAGAGGGCAAAAAAAGGATATATGGAAGAATAAAGTATCAATCCGTACACCATATGCACCAGTGTGTACATCATCTGTATTGCATATGAAGATGAAGTGGACTGGTTATGGTGTAATATACTTCCAGATACAGGGATCATCATATTCCTATCAAATTGTTATGACTGCTCATGAATTCCTGATGCTCTTGGTAAGAAACTTAGATTATGAGTAGTGTGGGCAGAATGGTACTATAATGTTTGATAACATTCACACATAGGCACATCAATGTGTGGCACATCAATGTGGCAGACACTATGGTGCATGAGTATGCCTAGTATATCACTGGTAAGAGTGGTAGTATGTCAACTGAGGCTTTGGAGTGGACATATAAATACTACCAAACTTTTAATGGTAGATATGCATTAGTCATATTCACATGAAAGTGTTCATAATTTTAGTCTCTCTACTCAGTGTAAAACAGAGCATACAANAGATATGCATTAGTCATATTCACATGAAAGTGTTCATAATTTTAGTCTCTCTACTCAGTGTAAAACAGAGCATACAATGCCATCTTCACTCGATAAAAATAACACTAGGATGGCATACCATCAACCCTGCAGAGATAACTCAGCATTGGTTTTTCCAAACATAGACCTGATGTGAGCATATTGAGAGGCTGAATGTCAGACAAAGGATGCAAGGATGGAGAGAGCACTGGCATATTCATAGAGCAGAGTCACATGCTGACAATAGGTATAGATCATGATGTGGTATATCCACCATAGAGCTACAAATTGTATCGCTAAACCTGAGAGTTTGCAGCCTTAGGAACCATGGGTATGCCCAACTGAAGAAGGTTTTGGCTTTGAAGGAACTTCAAAGGACAGTGAGAATGATAAGAAAGGGTTACATGGTCGAATAATGTTTTATATTGTCTCAATAGATTGACGTAATTTATTGGCTGTTTTTGCGAATTTTCTGAGCTCAGAATAAAGGCATTCAGCTGCAGATTGAATATCTTCCACATTTTGAGAGCATTCTTACCTCTTTTGGCCTCATCGTTGCACAGCTCAGTCAATGACGTGGGTTTTGTCCGATCCAGCGGTGAACACCGCTGGATTGGACAAAGCCCAATCGCTCAACGGTCTTCACTGCGAGCATGTGACCTTAGGCTGAAAAGAGCGAGAAATCACAATATATATTCTCAAAGACTCCTGTGTGGAAATACAAAGGATGCAAGGATGGAGAGAGCACTGGCATATTCATAGAGCAGAGTCACATGCTGACAATAGGTATAGATCATGATGTGGTATATCCACCATAGAGCTACAAATTGTATCGCTAAACCTGAGAGTTTGCAGCCTTAGGAACCATGGGTATGCCCAACTGAAGAAGGTTTTGGCTTTGAAGGAACTTCAAAGGACAGTGAGAATGATAAGAAAGGGTTACATGGTCGAATAATGTTTTATATTGTCTCAATAGATTGACGTAATTTATTGGCTGTTTTTGCGAATTTTCTGAGCTCAGAATAAAGGCATTCAGCTGCAGATTGAATATCTTCCACATTTTGAGAGCATTCTTACCTCTTTTGGCCTCATCGTTGCACAGCTCAGTCAATGACGTGGGTTTTGTCCGATCCAGCGGTGAACACCGCTGGATTGGACAAAGCCCAATCGCTCAACGGTCTTCACTGCGAGCATGTGACCTTAGGCTGAAAAGAGCGAGAAATCACAATATATATTCTCAAAGACTCCTGTGTGGAAAAATTGATGGCTGTTTTGCAGTCTGGCTATGATGTTCTAGATTCTAGAAACTTGAGGTCATAGTCTTTGCATGTTGAGTCATCAGTCAGCAATAGTTACCCTTTTTGGCAACTCACCTTCCCTTTTGGGATGATATCACTCTGTGGCTAGTGTGAGCCTTAAGAAATAGCTAGAAATGTTGGAAAGTATAAGGGGGCATTCATAGAAAATGATATGACATTGAGTTTGGATCTAATACCCGCCAGCTAAATGAAAAAAAAACTGTGACTTTGCTATAGAATAGCACATTCTTGACAAAGATTGGATATTCCCTTGCATATCTGTTGCTTTTAGGGTGCAAGTGTGGTACATACACACTCAGCAGATCATGTAGCCACTCAAATCAGCTACTTTGGGTTTTCATAGGCACTTGTTGATTTTTCCATTTTGCATTTTCTGGCTTAACTAGCCAGTGTTAACACTCAAAGAAATCACACTATATTCTCTGTAACAAGGGCTATCAGATGCATATACTATGTTGGGGGTGTTTACTTACTGGTTCTTACCATAGGACACACTGTAGTCAGTCAATGAGGCAAGAGCGCCCAAGCAGCCACAGAGTGCCTGCACAATGTCACCAGTTGCCATATTGGGCTCCATGCTAAGCCGTTTCATGGACCCTCACTCCATTACTTCTTAACCACTGCATTTGTTTGGCAGTGTTGATGCAAGTCGCGTTGTCTGGGAGTTTGAGTTTTGTAACTCCGTTGAAGTGCCAATACAAACTGTGACTTATGTCCCCTTTGCTGAGCACACAAAAGTCACGTGAAGTGTGGGAACAACCTACCACATTAGGCTCCATGCTAAGGTGTTTCATTCCTGCCCGTCATAAGAACACTACCTTCATACCTCAGGGATTGTAATCATATTTTAGTATGGTCAGGTAGTACTCTTTATGATAGCAGCATGCTATGATGGAATCAAATAATATGGGATGAACATCTGAGTTTGCATCACAGACTGCTCATACTTCTAATTATGGTGTTCAGCTTGTCTTAGCTGAATAGTAAATTGTGCTGAATGCATGTGTGTGTAATGATCTGTGATGATCACCCTGTATGCAACATAATCTGAGTGTTAAGCACAAGGATTATCTCTTCATTTGGATCAGTGGAGTGATCAGTATGAATGATCTGGGTTGAGTGCATATCTAATGTATGCCTGATGATAATCAAGCCATGTGATCTGACTTACAGAAGAGGATATCTTCTACTTAGACTGGCTAAGAAATAATCACCCAACATACAAATCTTCAATGCATATCATCTGAGATGAGTGTGTATCATATTTGTCTCACAGAGCATGTACATGGGATCACCCCAACTTATACAAGGTGATCACCCACTAATCAGTGTTGATCCTTGGATCAGCTCAATCATGAATATCAGAGATTAAACATGATGACTGAGCCAGCACTTACTAACACAGGGTGATGTTCATAGACCTGAATTACACTCTCATGATCAGGGAAGCATGATCAGGGAAGTTGATTCTTGTATCAAGTGAGTATGATGATACCATGATAAACAGGGATGATCTTACAGATAAACATTAAGTTGGGATTGTACAACATGAGGTGAGCAGTAGGATGGTTAATTTGACATGATACTGGCTGATGGTATGCTCAACATGGTTAATCTGACACGATACTGGCTTAGGGTTCGGTCAACTTGCCTGATCTGGCATTATACTGGATGAGACCAAGTTGAATATGTAAAAGGTTGTAGATGATATTGTTGATCATCAGTGATAATTCTATATAAATACACTCTCTGTTGGAATTATATGGTATGAGATGAGGAGTGGAATGCTCAACATGGCTAGTCTAACTGGCTTACTTTTTGGTCAATATGGCTGATCTGGGATTATACTGGATGAGACCATGAAATCATAGTTGATATGAATATGGTACATGATTATCTCTATTGAGCAAACAACTTAACAGTGGTTGAAACCCCAGACTACAAGTCACTAGATCTGGATTAGCACTGGATGATCCACAGACTGGATGATCCTCATACAACAGTAATGGTTTTAATCAGGATTTAAGTACACTAGTGAACTAATTTAAATCCACTTTAACTGACAAAGACATGGAGCAATCATTTGCCCCTTGCATGGAAAGTGGTGGCCAGAAACAGTCTGGAAGCAGAAGCAACAATAGGGAGAGTGTCTGAGACTTCTTGGGTGTTTACCTTGGGCATCACCAAATTAATTGCTAGTCTCCCCATGGAGTTTGCGGTTGGAGAGGATGTGGAGCGAATGGGGGAAGCCCTGTTCGCTGGCATACAAGAGTTATGGAAGCAGCATGCTACCGTACTGGATAAAACAGGGCACTCCAGGTCGTGGTGGAACCAGGAGTGCTCCATGTGGAACAAGGCACATTGCAAGATGTGCAAGAGGGATAAGCTAGTGCGCCACCTGAGAGGATTGGCGCTCAAATGCTGCGGGCCAAATAGTGCCCAGTACAAGATGTATGATGACATGAACATCATATCAGACATCAGGGATCATGCGAAGGGGCTGCATGCAGCCATCAAGTGCGCAAAGAGGGTCTTCTTTGACAAGATCATATGCCATGCACACCTGCAGCTGATTTCCAATCATGTTGCATGGACGTGGCCCCGCTGTCTCAATGTCCAGCGTGCAGATTAAGCACGCAGATGGGACAGGTCTTGGATAACCCCAAAGAGCTCCAGGAGCAGTTCAAGGAGTGGTTCACTCCATCGGTGCAGAAGCCCGTGGACATGTCCATACTGGACAAGCTTCCCGACTGGGACAAGTGCCCATTTGCCCCGATCTCCCTCGAGGAGATCTCCGAGAACCTTGCTGACACGAGTAACACCTTGGTCGGAGGCGAAGATCACATCAACTGGCTGTGGGCAAAGACCATCTTCCACTGTGTTGAAAAGATTTATGACAATGAGGGCGAGTATGTCCGCTCAGAGCACTGGGGCCCGAAGGTGTATGCCTTCTTCAAGGCCTTTTACTACAACATGAGCATCAAGTTGCACACATTCCCTAGCATGTTCAAGCACTCCATCACAGTGGTTATTCCGAAGCCTAATAAGCCAGACTACACCAAAGCTAAGGCATACAGACCAATATGTCTCCTCAGTGTCTTTGGCAAGCTCTTTGATAAGTGTTGGCTAAGTGCATGCAATTTGATGACCAAGCATTTGGCATCATGCACCCATGCCAGTACGGTGGGACCATGCAACATGGAACCACTGATGCTGGGCTAGAAGTTGTACATTACATACACGAAGCTTGGGCGAGGGGCCTGGTGCCTTCCATGCTCCTCCTGGATGTCTCCCAGTTCTATCCATCGCTAAACCATGACATCATGATGGCGATGCTCCAAAAAGAAGGCTTTGCGGAGGACCTAGTCGTCTTCTTCGCTGATTACCTCAAGGGGCGCTTCACGTGGTACCTATTCAATGGGAAGCTGACTGACTCCATGGCCACCCCAGTTGGGGTCAGCCAGGGTGCGGCACTGTCTAGTGAATTGCACGAGTACACCCCTGGGTACTCAAGCCCATACCTGTACCCGTACCCCCAGGGGTCACCTACCCTCACCAAGGGTATCATACCCGTGGGGGTATGGAGGGTCACAGCAGTCACCGGGGGTCATGGGTACATGCACGCACAATGTATTCATACTAGTACTACATACACTCGGACCAAATGCTAAGCAAAGAATACTATCTCATTACGGGGTTCCAAAAATCCCCAGACATCCTCATCATCCTCTGCAGCATCTTTGGCTGGATGTTCCCGCGTCACAGCGAGAACATCCTTGTCCTTGATGAACCCCAGAACACTCCAATTATTCAGAGATAGAAGGGCACAAATGGAGGCTGCAGACAGCCTGTTTCGCAAGTGCAAAATCAAGATCCGGCCCTTACTGAAGAGTCACTCGACCGCGACAGACGTAGGTGGGATGGTGAGGTAGGAGACGGCCATACGGGAGAGATTGGGGTATGTTTTACGTCCATCCTGGCTTGTCCACCACGCAATCAGACTGTCAATAGTTGCATCAGCGTCAATGTTGAGATAATGATCAAGCTTGTCAGCAACAGGTCCAGTGGGCTTCTTGCGGCTTGCACGGGCAGCATCAAACATGTTTAGTTCCTTGATGGTGCTGTTCAAGGCCGCAGGACGCATCCCCATGGAAGCCTGTCGCATGATGATGAACAATGAGTCAGCAAGACTTCAAGTATGAATACAATCCAACACATCTGTGTTTCATCCAAGTCGTCCTGCGGCTCGTGCAGAGCTACCTGCCCTCTCCAGTCCTCGTCGTAGGCCTGTCGAACAAGGAACTGTGCCTCCTGAATCCAGGTGTCCGGCCAGGAGTGATCATGGAAGTATTGCAGTTTGTTCTGAGGATCTAGAACTGATAAGCAAGTCGTCAGCTGTACTGCACAGTATGTGGCAGACAAGAACATACTCATCACAATTCGATATGCTGACGAGTCATCACTCTTGTTGAATTAGCAGTTTATTGTGCACTTGCCCAAGTTGACCACGACACAGATAGCGGGATCGAGCGCGCTGTTGAGTGTGCTCGTGGCAAGTTGTTCGTCAATGATATCCATTGCTGGGATGATGTCAGTAAGGCCAGGGGTGTCCTTGCCCTCCCGCAAAAAGAACTGTGTGGTGTCATAGAAGACCTGGCCCCGGATGTAGGTGATGTTGAAGAAAATGAGTGGTGAGTGGGCGTGGGTGCAGGCCGCGCAGTGTGGGCGGTGCCCACAGTCTGGGGCCGGAACAGAGTGAAGGAGGGGTAGGCCAGCCCGGGACCAGAGGTGACCAGGGACCGGAGGATGGCAGCGAAGAGCGGAACGAACACACTGAGTGCGACAAGATGCGGCCTCCATCTGTAGGCACAGGCGAAGCACACGGGGAACAGAATCACCAAAGACAACCAAGCCCCGAGCACGACGGACGCAAACCTCCTCCGATACGACAGGCAAGGCACACAACAAACAGGTTTCTGAGGGGCACGTTCCCTCCGCTCTCACAGGCAAGGCACGAGACAATCCAATTTGCTTGGCGACGACACGACATGCACAGCAGGTACTCAAGAAAGCTCTACACTACCATCCGCTGCACCCTCCGAGCCCTGGGGGGAGGTCAAACCAAGACGGCGGGAAAGTCCATCGAGCTGCAGCTCCACAGCGGTGAGGCGGGCGTGGGTCTCCATGGCCTCGATGCGAGCAGAGTTCGAGGCGTCACACTGGGTTTGCACGATAGCCTGCATGCGGCGAACGAGGCTGTCCCACCCCTCGGCGGAGCTTCGCAAAGTCGACAACTGGAGGGGGCGATTGAATGGGGCGGCCGGCCTCTGAATCGGCCTGCTTGGCAGCGGCTTGATCTACCAACCACGCAATAGCAGGGAACGGGACACCGAGGCCACTGTGCTTGGACGGCAACGTAGTGAACACCTCGTCAAGGTATTCGACGAGCGCCTAGATGTCAGACTGGGAGCGGACGGAAAGAAGGGCTGCATCGCCATGCACCACAGCTCGTGCTCGGGAGTCAAATAGCATGTGCTGTGTCGGTCAAGGTCAATGGCGAGAGCGGAAGGAAGACTGCTTGACGCACCACGAGCCAGCGAGCGCCATGGGCCCAGGCGAGCCACTCGGTATGGTTGTGCATTGTAAGGCGGGGCTCGGTAGCCCGCTCGTCCCGAAGGATCTCGAGAAGGCGACAGAACCGCAGGGAATACACCGCGGCGGTAGCGTTGGGGTGATGCTCGGCCGACATGGCGAATGGTAAGTAAGTAGGGAAGAGCGGAGGGAACCGGAGGGGGTTTTTGTTGGACTGGTGTGGGAACTTGGGAACAGGGGAGGATAAGACGTGGCGGGGAGCAGAAGGAGGAGTCAGTTTCGACCACCACCACCCTCTGAGTACTGAGTATCTAGCAAAGTCGGTCGTCTTACGTCATTGTCATTGTCGTGTCGAAGTTGAGTCGGTCGTTGTCGAATCAAGCATTCTACCCGAGTTTACCTGAGTGAGTCGTCGTCGCAGATCCTACCCCTTCCCCGAAGTCGTCGCGAGTCGCCAGCGAGGCGCAACCTGCCGGAGGTCTGCCCTGCACAAAAGTCGATGTTCCACTACTGTCTACCTTCCGCTTTACTTCTCCCTCATCCTCCGCTCGAGTTTGTCGCTCCAGCACTAGCTACCCTCCGCTATCGTCCCTCAGCTTGGTCTCCGAGCTCGCTGTCACCCAAGGCTCAACATCCAGCGAACCCCTTCCCCACCTACCTTCCACTGTACCCAGGGAACTTACGAACACTACAGCGGTGTCCGGGGATGAGACAGTGGGGAAGGCAATGCAACATATTGCCATGTCCCGGTTGCAAGTTGATAAGCCCCGGGTCAGAGTGTACAGCAAGTGCGACAAGGAGGATAGGAGACAGCGGGGAGGCAGGAGCGCAGGTGTGGGTGCATCCGGCGGGAGAGCCAGATGAGTGCATACAAGAGCAAGCACACAATAGGCCAAAAGAGGCAGACAAACAGTAAGTAAATAGCAGACCCAAAATGTGACCAAGTGACTTGCCTGAAGAACGTCACACAGTTGCATGGCAATCTTCCACTCCCTCTCAGTGAGCTCCCACTGACGAAGACCATTCGCCTGTGACTCAGTCATCCGCGCAATTGCGGCGCGGTATTCCAGGGCCACATCAAGCATGCGGAACATGGAGTTCCACCACATGTGCACGTCGTGTGGGAGCTTGCGCAAGTTCAACTCCAGCTCCTCAAGGAGCTTCCACCATGTTGGAAGTAGGAGGGTTGTTGAGCAGTGTATAGATATCGAGATCTTGCGAAGCTGGGCAGGGGAATATGACTCAAAGGTGAGCTTGCATTCTTGATCTAGAGGCCTGATACATACTTTGAGCAGAGTCATCTTCACGGGCTTGACCTCTGAGTTTCCCGGTCCTCTGCAGTCATGTCCTCGTGAATGTCATCAGGAAAAACCTATTTGGCTTGGCAAGACTTGGAAGGCTTTTCAAGCTGTTCAGAAACTAGCATCTCTTGCCAGGCCAAATAAAACATACAAGATTCTAGTCTCTTGGCACGCTCATCAGTTACATGCCAGGTGTGACTTGTACAAGACACAAAGCCTTTTCTCAAAGCAGTGCTGCTTGTACATCTTGAGCTCAAGTCACTGATTCTGTGCAAACACGGACAAGTCATTCATGCTGATTATAAGCTAATGATACTACTAGTGTTACCACAGTGTCTGATACGAGTATTTACTGGCCCAGTTATTGAGTACAAAACGCGATGCTTTATCTAGTACAGTATCAGTAGTCCAGTCTGTAGGTATGCTACAAAATGTCAAGTCTTTTAACTGCGCGTGAGTAGGTTTCAGGAAGTGTGGAATGAGTTGACATGACTGGCGTATCATACTCAATGGCATGATTGCTCCTGCAGGCATTCCATCAGCATGTAAGGGCATCTTCTTCACCTTGTACATCATATGGACCGGGTCTGCCTGTGCAGGGAGCTTGGTGAACCACTCTACGTATGCTAGTGGCCCCCTTTCCTTCCATTCCTGGGGTGCAGGAATTGTTCTGTTTGCTGTACCGCGCTCATGTAATGTCTCCGGTAGCTTGAATATAATCTTGACCCAGCCAATACATGTGCCTGAGTGCGCACATCAGCTAATATTGTCAGAGTGTACGCCTCAGAAACACTGCTGTACCTTGTAAACCTGTGGCTTCTGCTTCATCCCCCTGCAAGACCACCGCCGTGTCAAACTGTGCTGGCTGATCACCGCATGCAGGCCTGGCCTTCACCGCATCGCGCTCTGGGAAACTGTTGCTCAGAGGGATTGTCGTGAATCTAAAGCCGTGGAAGATATCGAGCCGAGAAAACGGGAGGTAGGAAGGGGCCTGTTCAAGCTTGGCAGCATTGAGCGGGCGGCCAAGCTTGAGTTCGTAGATGTGCCAACTCAGAGCCTTGCAGAATCCCGATGTGCAATGTTGTTCTGCTACAGATGTGAGGCCTTGCTGCTTGACTGACAGGTGCTTGGTCAGAACGACCCTGACTTTGGTGCGGGAGCAGCGCGTACGACGATGAGCTCCATGGCTGGTACCACTGATAGAGCCTGCAGTGCGCTCTGTATCTGGCTGGCCGTCGCGCTCCTGAGACTCCTCATAGAGCCTCTCACGCATGCTCTCATACATGGCCATCTTCTCCTGCCGCTCGAGCCAGCGGATCATTTGAGGTCACTCATTGCGGTGGTTTGAGGCCCTCCATGCCTTTTTGGCGCAGTTGATGTGGAGATGTTCAAACATATCTGTATTATAGTTGTCAGTGGTCCCAAGCGAGTGAATCACTTTGACATAGTGGAGAAGCAAGTGGAACTTGGGGATATTCATATGCTTGTGTATCCCAAGTGTCTTGAGTATCTTCTTGTTCTTGTGGTAGACTTTGAGTGTGTCTTCCAAGTACGAGAGGGTGATGTCATCATGTGTGGGATACTGAGAAATGTATATGAAGTCGAGAAGTGACCGTAATGTGAGCATGAGAGTGGTAGGAATGCGGCCCACAAGACAGCCAAGCAGTATACATGCCATGCCCTTCCACTCACTGCCCAAGACTTGGGACAGGGCAAAGATCCTGTTTTTGAAGTGACAGGTACCAAATGCAGGTGGAAGGCAGCAAATTCGAGCATCCAGCTCTGACGTGTCCATGGCTTCCTGACACCACTCCAGGATGTGTTTGAAAACACCCTGGTAGAGTTGGTGCAGGACGTCTGCATCAGGAAAAACCGCCCGTCATGTCCAAGACTTAATAGAAGCTGAGAGAGGCTTAAAGAGCGCTATAAAGTGGCTCAGAGCAGACTACTGGCGCTCAACATCCCCAAGACAAATGGGCCACTTCGAAGAAGCCCAAACACTTAAAAAGCGGGACCCTTACCTTTCAACGAGAGGAAAAAGCAGTAAAGAGTTCCCAGAGCTTAAGGAAGTCGTCTGTTTCTCTGGCGTCCCTTTACATGGGGGCAGCTTTATGAAGCTCTGTAAAAGCTCTCCAAGCTCTCAAACCGGGCTTTATTGGGCCCGTTCCCCAATTTTCCTGGGGCCCCGGGGGGGGTGGCAGGGGCAGGTTATACAGCCAGCAATCAACATGCATTATACATCGTGCAATACACAGAATCAGCAGCCACTAAGGACACAGGATGAGGCAATACTCTACATGTAATACAATGTGTTGAGCCACCGTTGATAGAACAGTAGCAATGTGGTATATGATGGTCAACACACGTACAGTAGAGCACGAGGAACCAGCGAGCCACGGTCCAGCGAGAGACGATGATCATACAGGAAGACGCGGCCTTAGCATACACCCATCTGTAGGTTCTGTCGTCAGTCAACAACACTACGACTGCAATGGGGTAAACTCCTGCCTCGACAACTTCAAACTTGAACTTGACCGCCGTCTACTGAC
>MPVS01000613.1:0-10047 GCA_001931775.1 Fomitopsis pinicola | reverse complement strand
CGCGGTGTCCACGACGCACACTTGCTCAAGTGCAGCACTGTCCCCCGGTATCACAGATTTGCGCAGAAATTGAGTATGCTGTGCGAGGTCATTGCATAAGATTCAAGTACAAGCCGGTTTTCGAGTTTGCGTTCGACGTACCGTGTGCCCGTCCTTGTGCTTGAGCACCTCGAACCCACCAAACTTGGGGTCGGTGTGGACAACTTCGAAGTCGTCGTGGGAGTATTCAGCGTCAGCCATGTTGGAGTTGAATGAGACCGGTTTGCATGCTTTCGCTGCGGTGCCCTCTATATATACGCAAGTTCGTGGAGCGCTCCAAGTCGAGGTTACTAATGCCACTATCAATACGTGGCTGAGGGTTGAATTGGCGCTATTAACTCCGCCACGGCAATGACTATGGCTTCACAGAGTCTAAGCGGAGATGGAACTGTGTCACAACACTGCATCCGGCTCCGCGGCTGTACGACTCAACACTAACCGCACTCGTTCAAGCAGAGGATGGTGAAGCGTCAGAAAGCACAGGCGGGCCCATCTACTGAGGCTGTCTCACTCATCCTTCCTTCCCTTTACCTCGGGCCATGCTCAGCTGCATCCAACAAATCGTTCCTCGAGAACAACGCCATCACCCACGTCCTGAGCATCGGTTCGACTCCAGCCTCTAAAGTCGAGGGTGTCACATACCATCGCCTCTCACTGAACGACTCCGCCACGTCACTCCTATCCAAAGTGGCTGATGAGGCATGCAAGATTATCGATAGCGCGGTTGCGTCCAAGGGCAAGGGCGGTGGCAAAGGAAAGATCTTCGTCCACTGCTCCGCAGGGATATCACGCTCGCCCTCACTCGTCGTTGCGTATCTGATGAAGTCGCGCGGCATGTCGTTGAAGGAGGCGCTTGGTCACGTAGCTCGGGCGAGGCCACAGGTCTCGCCTAACCCGGGTTTCCTGCGGCAGCTCAAGGAACTCGACCAAGACCTACATGGCACAGTATCGCTTGACGTGGACGAGTTGCCGAAGCGGGAGAAAGATCGCTTAGCTCTGTTTGTGGATGATTCACAACCCGTTCGTACTGACGACGCTCCCGGAACGGCGGGACAGTGATCAAAGGGCCCTGGTTCTCCGGACTACGCTCAGGGAGTACCCGGAGTATGACTCAACGGCGGGATCACCTCTGGGCTTCGTCAGTGGGCTTCCATTTATACCATCGTCACATATCTCATTGTCATATTGCATTGTAGGTGACCTTGTCATCGTCCAGTATGGGAGCATAGCCTGGGCAAGACCGATGAACGGACAAGGAACTTGCCTGAAGCTGTGCTGCAGTCGGTGACGAAAATATATGGCCCGGTCAGTCAGGGGATTGCGGATCGTGATGGAAGCGACGTATCCTTCTGCGTGAGGCTACTAGATGTATGTGTATGTGAGCGTGAAATGAATGACAGCTGCTAGAGGGAGTGCTGTGAACAAACTATTCCGACGAATCAAGTGTCAGAACTGAACTCCACCGCTCGTCCAAGAGAGCAGGCATCACGGGTGATCAGTTCGCTCCACCTGGCTCCCGACACCCAGTTTTCCCAGAACCTCGCTCCTTCCTGCGGCCTTCATATTTGGCAACGGGGCTAAGTCCCTGGAGCCTACGACATCACCCGCAAACGACGGTACTCACGATTCATACAGCACGTCGAGGCCCCGTCCCCCAAGCGCGCGCTCCACCGTCGCGACGTTTGCGCGGATGCTCGCCTCGTTGCTGACGTCCAGCTGGACGATGTGCTGATGCATACACATCTCCGTATAACGATGGTAGTTAAAACATGCGATGCTTACCTCTTCGAACAGCCGGGCGGGAGACCGACATTCATTAGCCCATCGACTGGTACGAGCGCGTAGACAGTCTTCTCCACTGAGTTGAACGTGGGGCAGCAAGGTGTGTCGTACTACGCATGGCTATCAGCACGAGCGCCATGCCGGAATGTGCAACCTCGAGGACTCGGAAACATGCTAATGGTAGCACGCGTCGCGTCAGCGGTGACGCAACCTACGCTTGCGAGGAGGCGAGTCTGAGGTCGGCCTCACCAAATTGGACCTCTGTCGGCATCCCGAGTGCCCTCGATTTCGTGCATCCATCTCTGCTCTGCAACCGTGTGTATACCCCTCGCTATCCAAACTGCCCGTGTCGCCCCTCTTCGTTGCGCACTGTGCTTGCCCCCCCCCCTCCGTACAATCTCAAGCTCTCTAAGGATGCCCCCTGCTGAGGACGCAGCCCGCCAGACCAAATACAAGCTCACGGCGACATTCTGCATCAACGCGGACGACTTCGAGGCCGTTCCACGCGGACAGCTCAAGCAGACCTACGCCGCACGCAAAGAGCGGCTCTTCGCCGCATATAAGCTGCCCACCCCGAGAGTTACAAGGATCCAGGCGTTCTTCGGCGTGGACACGCCGCCCCAGCTCACCTGCGAGTGGATCGACAGTCAGGAGCACGCGCTTGAGGTGTGTCACAGTGGCGCGATGGACGACCGGGGAAGCATGCACTCACTGCAACGCTATGCGGAGCAGACGACGCGCGAGGTGCTCGAGCGACTCGCGCAGACGGAGCGCACTATGATGGAGAAGAACTATCGCCTGTGCGTCCTTTGTGGTTCATGAGTAGCACTCTGACGAACCAGAAAATCACCTTGGCGCGATACTATGCAGCTCTTTGAAGGAAGTGTCCGAGGTTAGGACCGACAGGTATGCACATACAGCCACCAGTCTTGCCCGCATACACACTACTAGTAGTCACCCGCGGCTATCTAGCACCCTAAGAGAACAATCACGCCCTCGGCAGGCGACTTCGAGTTCGACGCGCTTCGATCCCGTTCCGAGGGACAGCCGCCCCGCGCAGAGTCCCCCCGTGGATGCACGTCCTGACAAGAGTACGATGGTGCAACCACAGCTTCCGCCCGACGTACCCACAGTCCTTCCCGCCACAGGCGCGCTGTCCAGCCGGTCTAGGAGTGTTTCCTCGAAGCCTGTGCCTGTGAGCAGGATCCCGTCGCCATGTTGCCCACGCAAGATCCGTTGACGCATCTTAACAGGCCCCGAGTCCACAGATATCCGTACCCGTGCGGTCTCCGCCGCGCAAGCCGGCCCATCACCGCTCCCGCCCCCGCCCCCGTGGTTCTTACGCCGCACATGACTGCTCCGGGACTAACGAGAACGTCCCGGTGGCTAGCCAGGCCCCTGGGGACGCGCCGCCCGTCCAGCACCACCCTATTGCTGGCGTCCTCAGCGACGTGCAGCCCTCTGGCACTGCAACGGGTCAAGAGACGCGAGTAGAGGCCCGCAGGGAGAAACCGAGGATCACAGCGCAAGACGAGAACAACGGTACGCATGTCGCGCTCTCGAGTTTGCGTTCTTGGTTTCGGTTGAGATTGGCCTTCGCGGTGTACGCAGACCTTCAAAACGCGATGGACCACACATCTATTGAGGGCGTTGGTGAAGCGGGCGTCCCTTTCGTCGACTTGCCTCGGTGTCGCTGACGTTGGCACTGCGACAGGTACGAGCGGCTAGGACGCATCCAGAGCAAGAGTGGCAAATCAACTTCGGCGCAGATCGGCGCGGCAAGTCAGGTGTATGCGTGGTGTGCTAGAGAACTTGCGCGCAGCTGACGCAGGAATTCCTGTTGGGATGCACGCGAAAGAGCAGGGCTTGCTTGAGGATACCGCCTCGGAGCCCGCAGGGCGGAATACCCCGGTGATTCAATGTCTGTTGGCTGTGCCTGGACTTGCAAACGAGTCCTCTTCGATTGTTCATAACGTTCATTCCTCAATCGTCCCTGCATCTACCATGCTTTCTTCTGCCCTTCCTTGTCTCCCTCCGGTTTTCTCCCCTCTGTCTTTCCTGCAGTGTCCCTGAACTGTAGAATCGAGCCTCGAAGTTGTTCAACGACGCACCTCGAGAGTTCTATCACCCGACGTGTATTATTCGATTCAAGATATGGACCGGCCTCCTCTGTGTCGATCTTGCCGCAAGTTCCACCTTAATAACGTGGCTGACGGAGACTCGACACGGCTATATGCTGAGGTATCATTGCATATATAAGGTGTTCTTGCGGGAGTCGACAGTTACAGGCCCTTTCGAGCAGACGGCACCTCCGCGAGCAGCTTCCCGGTAGCATGAGACAGAACTACGAACGCATCAACGAGCGCTGGCACGACGAACGGCTCTCTGCCTCGCTCTTGACGCAGGTCAGCGATGGCGCGTTCAGCTGCCTCGCGTCGCTGGCGTTCCCGCTTTTTTTTTTTTTGACTCCATTTAACGTCCTCGAGGGCCGAGCCCTATGTAGACGAAGCTCGTAGGATAGGTACATCAAGTGCGGCATGCGGACGGTATCAGGCTGGGTAGGTACTCGCCGCCGAAGCAGCAGAGTATGAGGGTTATGGTACAGTAGGAGGAGACATGTATGGTAAAATAGGGCATGAGTAGAATGCGAGGCGAGGAGGGGGATAAGAAGAAGGATTGGGGGAAAAGAAAGGGGGGTTCTGCGTGGAGGGCTTACTGGCAACCAAGCACCCAGTCGCATCAACCGGCATCCGAGAGAGTGAGGTCTCCATAAGGCGCTGCAAAGCGGCGCGTGTCGTGGATGTATCGAAAGAGAGGTTTCATTGCTCCCGGCTCTGTCAGCAGCAGCTGGAGGGAGTGTGCGGCTGGGCCTAGTGTACGCACAAGGCGTGCGCGTTGCGCGCTGTAGGCAGGGCAGTCGAGCAGGAAGTGAGCCACAGTCTCCTTCGGGTGGTTGCAGGAGGGGCAGCGGGGGGACTCAGCCTTCTTAAGCTTGTGTAAGTGTGCCTGTAGCGGGACGTGCTCCGTCCGCAGTTGTATGAGAATGCTTGCGTGGCGTCGCGGGAGAGGGTGGACAAGCTGAAGGAACTTCTTTGAGGGGAGATTTGGGTCGACACGGTCGGTCTTGGCTGCACGAGGTGCGTTCCCGCTGGAGCGCGTCCTCCGCGCCGCGGCGCGCCTCGGACTCTGCCTTCAATTCAGCGCGGAGAGCTACGGTCGCGGTGAGTCTGCGCCTGGGACTGCGCGATGTGGGTGTGGAACGTACACGCTATTCCGTGGTCCTGATAGTGCAGCCGGCTGCTCTGCTGCGGCGTTCTCCCGCGCGGCAAGCCCGGAGAGTCCCCGGTCAACGTCGAGCGGCTCGTGAGCCGAGTTCTTCGCAGAGCAGTCCCTGAGCGGGGTGGAGTTGGCGCCAGTTGCTACGAGGCGTTGTGTGGGCGAAGAGCCTGAGGTAGGATACGACGGTGCGCGTGGTTGGGAAGGTTCGCCGGGAGGGTTTCCGCTGAGGACTCCAATTGGTCGTCTGGAGGGGAGTGGCTCTACTAGAGGAGGTGCATGGATTTCCTCCATCTCCGCCGTGCGACCAGCGATAGCGTTTGGGTGAGTGGTCGGCGCTGGGAAACGCTCGAGGGGGTTCGAACCGGGTGAGCCAGAGGATGTGGCAGCAAAGGTGCCTTGAGGGCCATGAAGGCGATGCAGCGCGTCATCGAGATGTTGTGGGGGGAACAAGATCAGAAACGGCTGTGCCGTACGTCTGCGTGTAGCACCCACCTCGCCGCGCGGAAGCATAGCTCCCCTCGGATGTAGGCGGTGCAAATTCGCGGGCTGCATCAGTTTGCTTCTGTGTTGCGGCGGCATTGAGGGGGATCTTCAGATTGAGGGGAATCTTCAGATGCGGGGGTTTGAGCGGTTTGCGAGCAACCGAGGCCGAGCCATTTCCAACAGGATTTCGCACGCCAGGTGCTACGATGTAGGTTAGGTATCCGCTATCATTGGCTGTCAGTAGCGGGAGAAGCACGTAGAGTTAAGGCCACTCACTTCATGACCAAGCCCATCATTGAGCTATATCAACAGCACACAACGCGTCATCATGAGCCCATATTCACTATAACAGCTACTCACATGGAACACTGGGCTAGCATGTCGGGATTGAGCGCGTCGAACGCGATAGAGACGCGTGCAGCCATTTCCTGTGCGAGCCACCATCAGCAGGAGGAGCGATCGTCGCATAGAGCAGAAGGGGACACATCGCACCAGATCGCTCTCGGTATGCCACGCACACTTCACTATCGCCGACTGCGTCGCACACGAGCGGTCTTGGGGGCCCGGGAGAGGGAACCCGAGTGCTTCGAGGTCGCTGTTGACGAATGCGTCTAGGTATTCTCCGACGACCTGCTTCACCTTGAATGCGCGACTCCTCGGATGTCGGTAGTGTATCGAGAGCACAGTGGTAGCCATGTTGAATCTGAGTGCGGTTCGGAAGCCACAATCCTTCAAGGATGCTGCAGCGCTCTCAAGATCCTATTTCCCGGGGTCTTAGGCTGGCAGAGTGCTCATAAGAGCCAAGTCCTCAGGCTACCAAGTCAAAGTTCGTGCTAAGTTCCGAGGACGCTGTAGTGCGATCAGTAACGATTACTGTCTGGGGCCGTTACTATGTAGTAGTGTAGTAGTAAGTTACGACTCGCTGGCGAGCCGGGGGCAGAGATCAGGATGATTTGTCAGCCCGCCGTGACAAACATTGGGCAGTAGATCATGCGGTTGTGACATCTCGCGCCTTGTAACGTCACAACGGGCATTCCTTGATATTGCCTCGATACTTACATGCTAACCAAGCGGGTCAACGGGCCTGTCAGACTCCCGCGCCAATATCATCGACGGGCACAAACGCGTCCGCCAGCGCGGATATCCCAATCAGCGCATCCATCAGCGCGGGTACGACGAACGGCGCGCTACACTCCCGGCGGACGTCCGCCAATGCGTTCTCAGCGNGTCCGCCAATGCGTTCTCAGCGGCCACGCGGCGCTGGCGCTCGTCGTACGCAGCGTACGCCGTCGCGCGCCGCTCCTCCAACGCTGCCTGAAGCTGGGCACGCAGGGCTAGTGGCATAGCGCGTCAGCAGCCTGAGAGCCGTCGGGGCAGAGAGCGACTCGCCTTCAACTTCACTGCCGAGCACCTCCTCCGAGTCGCTTGTAGCAGCGGAGCCATCCTTGTCGATACCGGCAGACTCCTCCGCCCCCTTGATTTGAGAAGCGCTATGGGGCCCTGATGCACCCGATGCACCGAGCCGCCCGAGCCGGGCGACAAGGGCGCTCTCGCGAGCCGCGAGAGCAGACATCTGCTGCTGGACGTTCTGCAGCTCGCGCCTCACGTCATCTACATCCACGGTAGGCCCGCCTGGCATGGAACTGGCGCTGGCGCTGGTCGCCTCCGAGCTCGCCGATCTCGCCGAGAAAACGGACGTCGCGGGGGATGTCGGCGCTGTGGCGAGCAGCGAGGGAGAACACGGCTCGGCGGTCGCCTCTGCTGGTGGTGCAGACGATGGCGGGGAGAGTGGCGGTTGGTCTATTTCGCATGTTTCCACTTTCACTGTGTCCTCGTCGGCGCATGTTGTGCTTGTGGAACGACTTGGGCGGGCGGGACTGCTCAATGCAGGTGGGGGCGGGACTGCTACTTCCACCGAGCTTAGTGTGCCTACAACACGTTCTAGTACGGGCGGGGCGGGATCATCGCGTGTGTTCGTCAAGCCGGAAGACACGGTCGTGAGCGAGGTGTTGATGTCGTCTAGCCGCTGCAAGACCTCGTCGATCCGCCGCCCTAGAACCGGGAAGTTGGTGGTGCTGCATGCAGGGTTCGGACAGAACTCACCTTGTCGCGGGCGATACGGGGTATCTCGCCGTGCGTATCTGGACTCTGTTTCTCTGTCACGATAGGATCGGCGCTCCTCTCTTGATCGCTCCCTCCTTGACGTTCCTCTCGTGGTTGTCTCACGACGTTCGTCATCGTCGTACCGAGAGTCCCGAAGGCTTCCTGAAGAAGAGAGGTTCATGATACCGATACCAAGGAGAGCACTGCCGGCACTCACTTTGCCGTGACCTGGATCTGCTCCTTCTTCGGGAATGGGGAGGAGGAGCTGACTCTCCTGTAGGGCTGGACCGCCGTGCGCGGCTTCCGGACGCGCGTCGTGAGCGAGAGACAGGAGACTTTTCCCGGTTTGGCACGCGCCCATTCCGGTTCCTCACCCCAGGGGCCGAGATGTAGGTGGGTTTGCCGCTGTCGATGAGCGTGGATCAGCACACGAATGCGGGAGAGACCTGCGACGACCGTGCTTACCCCCTGGACTTCGTCAACATACTCACCGTCGCGCTGGATGGGAGGACAGAGCGTCAGTAGGACCATAATGGAGCGCGCGTAGGTCATACTCACATGGATAGGTCGCACAGAGTCTCTGGCCGAATCGCTGCAAACGCGTCATCAAGGCGTTCGTCGAAGTCCTGTGAAACGTCCGTCAAGGAGAGGGCCAAGAGAGGGAGACCATGGTACGAACGTAGTCAGCATCGGGGAACCAGCACTTGACCGCACCCGCCCGTTCAGCGTAGACACAGTCGTGCCGACTTGGTCGAGGGAGCCCGAGTGCTTTGATATCGCCGTAGACGAAATCCTCCATGTAGACCGAGATGCGCTCCATGGTCCGGAACGAGCGGGTCTTCGCGCCGCCATAGTAGATGAAGATGGTGGTAGCCATGAGGAAGAGTCCGCATGCACTGCACAGCTCGGGTGCGCGGTATGTATGAGAGACACATTTAGGTTTGACGGGACCGCAGATATCAGCAGCAGACTATTATTACGTTACGTACCTGGACCACAGTGGTTCTCCGTACCGAGGATTCAGAGGCCACGGTAGTGAGTGCACATAATGAAGCCGCACGTATATCCATGGTGTCTGTACATATGCTGCAAAGGAAGGAGGTTTAGAAGGAGTACTTGCGCTGATGCTTATGTGAAGGTCGAGCGTCGAGGTATGTCGAAGTCAGGAACAGCATCGAATCACTGTGTGTGGCGCTGTGACAGCGGCGCGTCAGATCATGTGAACGTGACGGCCGTCTCAAAAGACGTCACGCATGCTAGTCATTGCACCCGACGCTCATCGACATCAGTCGCTCATCGACACCACGCACTCGCCACGCACCGTTGTAGTGAGGAGGAAGCCGCACGCCGGGATATACAAAACGTAGCGATTCTAGGTTGGCTTTGATTTTGTTTTCTCATGAGATTTTTGCACTTTTATACCTCACTCGCTCGGTCTCGGGAAAATAGACCCCAGATATCCGTGCCGCGCCTGCACTCCGCAACCTTCGCTCTCGACGCATCGGACTCCGATGCCACGCTACGCCTTTCCTAGAGCGTTCCTATTGGCCATATGTGATCCGTATGGCGCGTTATGGTGTTGAGTCACTGTTGAGCATCCTCGCCACCGAAGAGGGCGGGGTAGAAGGCTTGGCTAGCAGGATCGTGTCGTATGGAAGCAAAAATCCTTTCCGGATTTTCAATTAAGGTATGATTTTCATGTTGGACTTGAAATGCTGCGAGATGACTGAGGACGATCAGCTAAATAGGAGAGAGTACAGCGAAGAAGGCAAGGCATACGTGACTGGAAAAGTGCCTTGTGCCGATGGCGATCCCCAGTCGAGGATTTGTGAATCCAGGGACGTGGTCTCGTACCCATCCGATGGGAGGAGATCGCACCCCACCACCGCACTCCTCCCTAACGTCTGGGGCATTCTGCTGAGCGCACCCCCGGTTGGTCTTAGCGCCCGCTCATCAGCCTCCTTGCCGACCCAAAGCGACCGAGTCACGGTCACAGTTCTCGACCAGCGCTCTCGGCGAACATGCCGTAGATTGACTAGTGAGATCGTATTCCATTTAGGGGCGAGCCGTCTCAAGTGTCGCTCTGGCAGAGGGGCTGGAGTCTCGGGCCCATGCTCTTATATGCGAGCCATTCCATATGGGAAATGACTGGGATGTAGAATAAGCAAAATATTACCACGGGGCCGCTAGTAGACTGACTGAGTGTGAGGCCGGGAAAAATGATTCATAGCTGGGAGTCGAACTCGCGGGCCCGCAACAAAAGGTGATGAGGCGCGAAGCCGTTACACCAAAAGCCCAACGCTAGGGTACCCGACGGCTTAGCTATGACCGCCCTCCAGCGCGCCTGCCCCTTGGCCACCG
>MPVS01000612.1:0-10076 GCA_001931775.1 Fomitopsis pinicola | reverse complement strand
AAAGATACTCGGCGGTAGCAGAACCGCGACATCTAGGAGAAGATCGCGCTCGGGCTCGCGAAGCCGACGCTGTCGAAGGTGAGCATGTTCGACTCGCGGCTGATCAAGCGGGAGAGCCTATCTGGCACGTCCGCAGACGACGAGGCATACAGCCTGTACGACCGCCCGCTCTTCCACGGTTTCTCTGCTGCCGTTGCGATCTACAAGGCACGGGCCAACATTACGGAGCGCAACCAGGACTCGGGGAGGGTTCCTCACGTGCACTTGACAACGACCGTTTCGGGCCCGGGCAGATCAAGAATGGGTTCGACGGCGCGAGATTCAATTGGTGCGCGAGGTCCCGGTCCAACACACTGGCAACGTGTTCGGACTCGACAAGTTCTTGGACAAAGCGAGAGTCTGGGAAGAAGAGAGGTCTATTGGGCGCAATATTTAGTATTCGTAGCGTGAAGATAGGTCTGATTGGCATCATAGGCACAACAAACAACAGCAAAGCATCGTTTCCTGCCGATGCCACCTCTGCTGCACAATGCAGTCGCTTTCAATGGCGCCGGCATGACGGAGCGAAACATGGGTGCGTTCGACCCTGCCCCCTTCGCCTTTCTTGCCTCCTGCTACTACGCTTGCCACTCCTACGCGCTTCAGCACTGAGCACGATGATCCTGCCGTTGCTCTTCGGGATTTTCCTGTACCGCCTTGATATTTCAGAGTGTTACCCACCTGTACCCCCGTAAGCGCAAATGAGATTGTAATAGACTAGGTTAGATCTCTGATGCCTTCTTCTCGACAGGGGGGTTGAGATACGCTTTGCGGGGGTTGCGGAAGACTGTCACTATCAAGGAACTTATTATCATGGACCGGACCCCACCGACTTCATTGAAAATGATCCTGAAGCTTGGGACTTCGGCGTTGACCACGACTGGCTGGACAGTTACCGCGAAAAGGTAGAAACCGCCTTGCTAATTGTCAGACTATCCGGGGGAAGGTGTAAGTTTCTATCCGTGACCGTCTTGATCCAGATGAATCTCAAGTTCGCAACGTAGATATCTTGATGTTCCCACCAAATGCGTCGCACGTTCCACACCGCATCATGCACCTCTCTGGGTGGACGATGTTCCGACGCGGGTGGTTTGTAAGCATGCACCCTTAACACTGTTCGACCGAAACTGATGCCTTTGTAAGACGGCCACCGTCGTATGGACGCACATTGACGGGGATACGATCCACCTTTATCAAGCCACGTTCAATAGCCGTCAGAAGTACGATTTGCTTGCAGAGTGCTTTGATGAGAGCACGGTTGCGCCACCCCCGGAAGCCGACAACGAATTCTCGGATGATCTAGCCCAGCACGAGATCGCCCAAGTCTCACGTAGATTCAAAGCTTGCGTGCGTTACGGCGCCTTTCGTCGGAAGACGAGGAACGTTGTTGAGCGGTTCAGGGTGGCCTACATGCAATTGTGGGCGGTTCTCATCATTTACATATGCTGGTGGGTCTTGACCACACTCCCTTGATCACTTCTGTTATGCGTACGTGATGGCTAGGAGGAGAGATAGAATGTGGCATGGAAGGACCAGATGATTACACCAGGGCTACGTGGAAGTTGTGCTTCGGTGCAGTTTGACAGTAGATCGATAGTATTCATGTCTCCGATCGATTCTGTTTGTTGAACGGAATGTCGTCTTGCACCCAGTTGTCAACTGCTGTGTAATACATCTAGATAACTTGAAGGGTGTTGCGCTTTACGGAGACTGTAAGCACAGGGTGACTGCTGTCCTTACGCTGTCCTTCCCCACGAGTAGTCACATTTACCAGTTTGTTTTGCACGAGTATGCGTGTATCATGCGACATCTAGTTCGCCAACGGTGCTCACTGGCAGTACGGCGGACGCCGGCTGGCATGGAAGGGACTAGGCCTCCTGTCGTTTATGCTACATCTGCCAGTCACGGTGGCTGAAACAAGATCTCACTGGTGCGAGTGTACCGTGCTGACTGTTCCATCCAAATGTGGTGCCCCGTAAGGGGCTCTTCAAGCTCCCCCGGGCCTCAGGTAAGTGCCATCCTGAGTGAGCCTTCCGCGGCCATTCCTCTCTCTAAATTTGAAGCCGGGTTACAAATCAGTCCGATTTGAGGTCCGACGTATCACCCTATGTTGAAGCTATTCAACCGCGAGAGGGAGATCTGAGGACAAGAGTCGGCATAGTGTGGCTTGGAGGTACAGCGGTGAGTGTCACGTGCTCACCTACTGGGGCATCATGGGGACGTCCGACGAGGTCGAACGGCTCAATGCACGACGCATTTGGAGAACAGTATGGTCTCTCCATTGTGCGCAATCCGAGGTGGCTCTCTCGAGCGCATCATCTCGAGTATAAAGGCTGGCGAACAGCCTGACCTACTGTACACTGCACAAACATGGACGCCGAGTCAGCCCCCGTCGACATCACCCTCGAGAACCAGCCTCCTGTCCCCGGGCCAACACGGCCGCTTGACATGCGTAGCGCGCCATGGACGAGAATTCTGACGGTTGAGCAAGGCGCGTCCTCCCCTGAGGAACGGTCAGTACATGTCCGCTGTCATCCAAACTGATTCCAAAGTGAGTTCTGCTGACGACCTCCTCCCACGATGGCAGGCGCTTTCGTATCATGCTGGCCATTAGTAGTCTCGTCATAGACTGTGCCCTCGTTCGCCCTGCGTCTGAAGACGACCCGCCACTCGACTTTCCTCGAAGGGCCAGCGTTGTGTTTTCCCGCCTGCCTAGCGGGTATTGTGAGTGCGCTCTCAATCTTTCTGCATGCATGGTATACTAAGGAAGGAATACAGTCGCACTCGTTGTGAGATCAATTCCCGGGTCGGGGGCGGAGGTAGAGTATATCAGCTTCATCTGCACCCCTGACGTACCCTTTTGCTTCAACGAGGCGAGTTTCTTCATGTGCTTCCGCTACTCTCGCCTTTGTTCATCCTGCAGCCACATTACAGGCACCTCCAATGGTGGTATGGACGAAGGACGGTGCCAAGTTTGCCCTGCGTCTAAACACGTCCGATGAATTTTGGGCCATCAACCGTTGCGTTCAGCTGGCAAGGCTCGACCTCGAATGTAACCCTGTGATACGAGTCGCCCATGATGAACTTCAGACCCTGCTCGAGCAGCTGGACCGCTTAGAACGCGGAGCTTTCCTCTCCACTTTGGAGCAGTCAACGACAGCGGCTTAGGTACTAGCATACGAGCCACACAATTCTTTTTTTGTTCTCTTCCAACCATGCAGCGTCGTCGGAACCCTTCTCTTTGTTGAATGTCAGCTGTATACCTACTTTGGAATGTAATTATGGCGCTCTCGCGCACTGCAAATGCAGAGCTGTCCATGCCGGATGAAATGGGTGTCGTTGAAGGCCACATGCGTCTATTCCGAGCCCATGTGCGTAGCGCCCGTCACGGGAATTCTGAGCAGCATTCCGAGCCTTCTGCCGCGTGTAGATACGGGTGGGAGGACCTCCTCGCGCGCCGAGGAGGCGCGTACACACACACTCCTCATAGGCTACATGCTCCCCAACTAGCCCATCACACCGATGTCTGACTTCGCCTGCGGCTTCGCTTGCTCGCCACTCAGCGCTCAACAGCAGCTCACAATTTGCCGACTCCCAAGCAGGCGGCGAGCGCAAACGTGACGTTTCCATCGCGTTGTCTCGCGCTGCCAGAAATCGAGTCCACAAGCACCGCTTAGTGACTCCCAGCGGTCGCTCAAGAGGCAGCTATTACCGCGCGCTCAAATGACTGTGCGACTTCACGCTTCTTATTGGTCGTGAAGCGGCGGACATGGCAGCGCAGCTCGTCCTCAGCCAGCTCGTCGGCAACAAGATGAAAAACAATGGTTCTGCAATCATCCTGACTGCCCCGGGTGCTGCGGGAGGCGGGATCTCCTCTATTGCCGTACGTCATTGTCTCTTCATTCTGACGGTGTGTCATGACGGCGTGTCTTCAGGCTATTGGTGGATTCTGTTGCATGGCGAAGCCGATCTACAAAGTGACTGGAGGGCTGCCGCCTGGCGCGATGGAACGCCGGACTACGTGACAACCTGTCGTCTACCCACAACGAGCCTGAGTCGTATACTTTAGGAACCTCGCCACGCGCTGCGCGCAGCTCCGTAGGTTATCCCGCCGATGCTGCCGTCGCAAACAAGCATACCGGCCAGGGGAAGGGAGTCGGCTGGGGCAGGCGTATCACTGCCAAGCTCTTGAAGTAGTAACAAGAAGGGGAGGAAGTCACTTGAGTACGGAGGACACGGGTCAGATGGCGGAGAACCTTGGGTAGTATGTGGGTATTGTCTCTCGCGGCCACATGTCTCTCACTCTGTATCGTGATTGGTGGAGTCTCTGACCATTGCGATTGACAAGATACAGGAAGGCAAGGTGTACTTCATTTCGCATGCGAGGGTCAGCCTGGCCAAGAAGAAGTTATCCCCGAACGTCCAAAACGAGTGCAAATTCAACTTCGAGCAGAGTACCGAATGAGAGGAGGTGCACCGAAGATCTCCAAGTGTCACGCCATGCTCATGCAGCCCTTTCGATAGTGTGCCAACACAACAAATATGCCGACCATCCGCTACAACTTCGTTGACCTTGCGAAGCTTACTGATCCTACTCCGTTTGTGGTAAGTGTGAATGTTGACTGTATGTATCCGTTGATCAACAATGACTCCGTGCAGACGTGGTTGGCATAGCCAAGGAAGTTATTTCTCCAACAGAGCTAGTCTCCATCAAAGCTGGCACGACCGTCAGTCGATTATTTTCGTTATATAGCCCTCGCTCACGCGTCTCGGTCAGTTGCAAAAACACGGGCTGACCCTAGTCGACTACTCTGGGTATGCCGCGCGGCTGACACTCTGGGGCAAACGAGCCGACTCATTTGTCGACGGCGACCAGCCCGTGGTCGCTATCAGGGCCGCGAATGCCAGCGACCTCGGCGGGCGCTCGCTCTCCATGTCCTCGATGAGCAACATGCAAGGGAACTCGGACATCCCGGAGCATACGCGCTGCGCGGGTAGTGTGCTCGGGGCAGACGTACCATACTCTCACGCGAACACGGGTGCAGGCAGCTTCGCGCAGTTCGACCGCACCGCCCAGGTGGTCTCGCTGAACGAGGTGAAGATGCGTCAGCTCTAGCACGTCGGACAAGGTCTACACGTTCCGCGCGCGCGACGATCATGTCGGTCAATATCGCGTACCCCGGGTGCCCGACGCAGGGCTGTAACAAGAATTTGCTCGAGGGCCACGACGGCTGGCGCTGCGAGAAGCGCGATAAAACTTCGGACAAGTCGAACCAGCGGTACATCTTCCCGATGGCCTGCGCGGACCACTCGAGCCAGGCGTGGCTCCAGGGGTTCAACGATATCGGAGAGGTCTTGTTTGGCACGCCAGCAAATGAAGCCTTTGAGTATATCTCCTCTCTGCGCATCAACCTGCTAGTGCCCTGAATAATACCTTACAGAAGCGCGACGACACTGAGTAAGGCTGTAGAGCAGGCTGTCGGCACGCGTATAACTTCACGTGTCAGGCTAGGCAAGAGAGCTCCAATGTACGTTCACATCCGCCGTCTGTAAATGCGGCTCACCAGCCATTTGTATCAGGATATGACCCGCGTGCGTTACACGATCCAGAATATGCTCCCCCTGAACTACCGTGAGTAGGGCAAGCACTTTGCCGATCTCCTGCCACACTGGCGCCCGTCTGTTCACAGTGGTGGCTCGGGTCATGGTGGACGGCGCGGACAGAGGCATCCACCCGTTCTTCAGGCAGACCGCTGACCAGCGCGATTTGCGCGGGAGGAGCCACAAGACTGCTCTCTGCGCGGTGCGGGATGTCTACCGAGGACTACGCCGAGACGTGCTTCCGGGAGATCTACCTGCCGCTGTCCGCGTTCCTCAGTGATAGTGGGACCGCCGCAGCCTCCCGCGCGCGTACATTCGGTGTATCATTGTCTCGCAGGTGACCATTAGGCAGGCAGCGCTGATGGGCATACCAGTGAAGGCGTCCTCGTATATCGGTGTGAAGTACTCCCTGCGGCGGTGAGAGCGGGGCGGTGGTCCCGATCATGGCCTTCCTCAACCTGGATGTGTGGACCTCGACACTGTTGAGCAGTTCACTTTGTCGGAGCTCTCTGTTGATGTGCCGCAGGGCCTTGCCTCGGTGTATAAGATGACGGCGGGCCGGTTCATGATACAGTACTAGTACTGCCACGGGGTGGGCCAGCGGTTTGGCGCGCAGAGGTCGCTCTTGCACAATATGGTCGGCGGGCTCGAGGTGAGGGGTGCCGAATGCTGAGTGCACATCGTTGGTTAAGCTGATCAATTGAACACTCTCATAGTGGAAGAGGACGTCACCGCGATCGGCATCCGGCTTGACTCCGAGCTCTTTCAGCAAAATTACGGCCCCATATGCCCGAGCGTGACGGGCAGCCTGCTCGCCGCTCGCAGCAATGGCGTGTACGCTTGCTGTCTCGAACTGCTGCAGAGTTTCCGGGGGACACCGCGACGCGCGCTACAACAACAACTTCCTGCGGCGCCCACCGTGGATGCGCTGATGGTGGGACGATGCTGCACGCGTTGCATTCCTGAGCAGCAGCTCGTCGAGTGGGCCGCGCGGTGGTGGACGTGCCGATCCTGACGGATGATGATCGGGCTGAAGATGTACGTAGGCGGTGGTGCTCACACGATACATCCAGGAACAACACCATGCGCGAGCATCCCCAATCCATACTGTGGACACGGTATACAAATTAAGCACATAGTTGAGCCCGATCTGTGCACCACCCGACTTACCTCCCGAAATCTCGCCCAGCTGATGCCTACAGTGACTAGCCTTTGTGCCAGGGCAGATGAAACGACGCACAAGATAGCAGTTGTAGACTCGCCCCGTCTAGAGGGGTGAATGACTTTAATTAGTATATTCGCGATCCCATCATGATAGAGTGCCAACGCGTGGAACGGACGGACAGTGTGAGCGGAGTAAGTGGAATACCTGGACTTGCGATTGGCAGGCCGACACTGCCATATCATGAGGCGCAACGCAAGCTTGTGATGTGCGTCGGGCTGGTCAGGGGGTTGAGCTCTCCTAGAACCAATCTGGAGAGCGTCCGCCGGTGGTAAGCCAGCCTCGAGGCCAGACGCTACAGCATTGTAAATTTAAAGCCACTGATCTCGATGACCAAGTTGAGTTGCTATGCGCTGATACGTAATACATAGTGGAGAGGCCAATGCAACTTTTGACACTTGTACTTGTTGCTCGCTCCCACACGCGACCCGCGTCCCGCAAGGACGGACTAAGGGCTGCGTCCGAGATCCCGGGCCGGCTGTAGAACATGGGGCGGGCAGTTAGCGGAAGCGGGCCACAAAGCAAAACCACTGGCATGTGCCAATCCGAGGGTTGGTTCGCATCGTTCTTAACAATGGACGTACCATTGTGCCATTGCTTCCCGGTCGCTACCCTCCTGTGAACAAAGTAACAAATCAGTACCTATACTTGGTCCGATATTCAGGCGGTTTGGAGCGCACGAGCAACTGAGTAGATCTCACGTAGTGCGTCTTCTTCATATATATGCCACGAACGGCGCATGCCACTCAACCCAACACTTATACATATACAAGATGCCGTTATATGCCACTGCTCTGCAATACGCCGCCGCCCTCTGGGATGTCTTTACCAGGTTTCTCTGCCGCGTTCTCTATCCAATCACAAGGTGAGTGCTACAAACTCATTCTGTTTCCACGTTGCGCTTTCTCATGCTTCCAAATCGTAGCAACAGTCGTATGACGGTGTTATTTGCTGATTACGTGGAGGATTTCCGCTTGTTCAACGACCCGCTCAGCATGGGGGCCACAATGCTCCAAGTGGACGTTGAAGAAAGAAATAGGGCAGACACTATGTTTGTGTCACTCCCGAACGGTCACTGTGAGTACTATATCTCGCACACTGGTCCCGTACCTCACCATAGCGCCACACCAGATGGAATCCTGTGCAGCAACACCGCACAATGGGTAGTAATGATCGTCTCCACATCTGCCGCCACCGTGATCTACGAGGTATGACTCGGCCGTCTCTATTCATTGTGTACGCATTGATTCGTTGACGATATTCCAGCCCACCTTGACGATTAGGCTGTTCAGCCCCGATGTTAACATGTGGCTTCAGCTCAGACTCCGGACGGCCGCAGACTTCTGGCTGCTCGCGAAGTGTCTTGGCATGGCTAAGGAGAGTACAGCCCCACAGAACAACGACGATTACGACGCGTATATGGAGGACATCGACTGTCTTGCGCATGCCGCTGTGCATTTTGAAGACCATATGCGAGCTGGAATCTCTAGCATTGCTGAGATGAAAGGTTCTGCATTGGTCGCGATGCTTGACGCTGTCCTCCTAGCGTTTGTCTCGGGCATCCTCTTCTGTGGCTTCATAGGCATGAAATAGGCTTCCCTCTCATCTATTTGATACTCTACATGTAGACAATCGTTGCACTTTGTATCTGCCAAAACTCAGGAGCATGATCTCCAGGCGCGTTACGACTACAAGGATAGGAATCAGAGAGGGGTTGCCATAGTACGTGTGCAAGTCGTTGACAGAGTAGTCGGCGAGCAGCACGGCGTGGGCGTGGGCGTAGATGGAGCCAGTAAGCTTGCACGCGGTGACAAGAGACGAGGGCAGGGCAGCGCGGGGTGCGTCGAACAGAGCCCCATAGTGTGCTGATCGCTATCCTCGCTCTGCGCGGGACCAGCGGCTTCGCGTCGTCACACTTCATGTCGTTGCGGCAGGGGCGACTGCGCCGCGCGGAGGTTTGTGAGGGGCACGTACATGCCGCCCTCCTGAGTCTTCTCGACGAGGCGCGTGAGGATGTACGCGCACATCGAGCATGTCGTGCGCAGGCACACGAGGCATGTGGAGAGCGACTATCGCCTGCGGTGGTTAGTAACTGATTATCGGTGGGGCTGACGACACACCTAATCTTAGCATTTATCCATTTCCTACGTCCGCCCCACGTCCTCCCTGCCCGTCTCCTCCTGTGAGCCCTCCAGGCACGGCCGTATGCGGCGAGCGGGCATGCCCGCAACGTGTGGGTGGCGGGTGCGAAATCGGCTGGGCCAGCAGTGGGTCGAGCGCGTTGACCGTACATAGTTGACCGTCTACAGTTGAGCGTCCCGGTCATGGATGACCCTCAGCTCATGGACGGCGTCTATAGTTGACGGTCAACGGCGTGCCCTTGACGGTCACCGGACGGATGAACGGCCCGACCGGCGGCTGCGGGTCAAGCGCCTACAGCGATAGGCAGAGCTTGGACCGTGTTCCGCATTTGGCTGCTACGCTCACCATTCGAATTCCCGGTACGTGGCCATGCACTGAATCGACGACTATGCCGGCGTAGCTCATATTCATAGCTGCTACTCGGCGAAGACCTCGAAGGAAACCTGTCGCTAAGAGTACAACGCGCGAGATTCAATCTACGATGGCATCCGTCCGAGATGCCCTTGTACAGTGAAACTAAACTCACGTGATACATTGCTGCTCTTTACCATAACTTGACTGAGTGCGATATCAGCCTTACTCTCTGATAAGTTGAGTCGAGATATCTCAGTGTGATATCAGCTTTCCTTTTCGATCAGTCGTGTCGAGATATGCTGAAGGTATAGTGTGACTACCGCATCACACTTACTTCATCATAAAGGAACGCAACATATCGTGAGGATATTGTGTGACATTTGTCACTTTTCCTAAAGCATATTCGATGGCGAGATAGTCAAAGAGATATGGTGTGACAGGTGTCACACTTCTTTCAGGCTACACTGCCGCGAGATAAACGAAGCTCATTGTAATATGCCATCACGATGTTTCGCCCGGGTTTGCGGTGAAGAAACAGAGTGACGCACGTGTCACACAATCTTCAGTATCTCATTACAATATCTCGCGCCCGCATATACAAAACGCGATCATAATACGATAAGCCGATCTGGGCGCGCAATACACTAACTGGGGTTTCCACATTTGCAGCATAATTACACCATATTCCGCCCCATTTTAGGGTGAGCCGCTCCCTGTG
>MPVS01000611.1:0-17391 GCA_001931775.1 Fomitopsis pinicola | reverse complement strand
AGAGGGGCGCGAGAATGCCAAGCTCCCCCTCTTCTTCGAAGAGCCAGATGAGGAGTTACCCGAGGTCGTGCATCGGCAGCCCGAAGTCACGTTCGGCTTTGGCGGGGAGCCGGTGGTGCAAGACGACGACGAGGATGAGGAAGAGATCATGTTTCCCGACATCCCTGACATCATGTGGGAGTCAGACCTGATGCGCCGCTCGCCAACGCCTGTTGTGCAAGAGAACGACTCGGTGTTGGTGACCACTGCGGGGCCGAGCGATGCCCCGGGGGGGCCAACGCTGGTGCTCGAGTTTGGCTCGTCGTCAAGCGGAGAGGCAGGGGAGCAGCCGAAGGCGGACATTGGGGGGTCAACGCGAAGCGAGCCAGCTGGGCCGTCACGCGATGTACCACTGGTGTCAAAGGGGATGAAGCGTGAGATGGAGGACGAGGCGTCCTCTGGTCCTGTCGGGGCCAAGCGTCGGAAGGCTGCCTTGCCAGGGTCAACGCGGAATGAGCAGAAGGCGGCACGCGAGGGGCGACAAGGGTCAAAAGGGGTGAAGCGTCATGTGGAGGGTGCATCGTCGTCGCGAGGGGAGGGTATCAAGAAGCCCAAATCCAACGCCAGTGGGTCAACGCGGAGGCCATCGTCCTCACGCGAAATCGCGCCCACACCCACCCATGATGCTGATGCTGCCGAATCTCCGACGCGTGCTCCCTCCCAGCGGGAACGACGTCTCCCTCAACGCTACAAACAATATGACAAGTGGTGACAGGCTTGATGTATACGGTGCCCCAAATTGTGTAGCATGTAACTGGCACGATGCAATGTGTTTCTCACGCAGCCATGTTCTCTCAAGACAAGATATCCTGCCCGCCTAACGCGTGCCCGCCCTCCGCCGCGCTGTTCTGCGATGATGAATAACATTGAGGTGTGCGCAACCCATACAAGTACTAGTACACAGTCCGTCTGCTCGGTATCTAATCAACCTCCATGAGGCCGTCTTCTTCATCCTCAGTGTCCGAAGGCGGCGGGGTGGTGAGGCGGCTGCCATCCGACAGACCCTCTTCGGGACGCTTAGCCTTCAACTGCGCCGCTCGTGCGCGAGTGATCCGCGGAACACGGGCGGCAGTAGGAAGGCGCTGTGCCCGCTTCCGCTGTGGGCGTGGCTCCGAAGGGCCAGGCGTCGGGGCGGAGGAATGTCTCCCTGTCTTCGACGAGGCGGGCACAGGCGTTCCAGGACCCTCCGACCGGGCAGTCGCACTAGGCAGAACTGGAGGTACAGGCGGTGTGGAGGCTGCGGGTACGTCAGAGGTCAGGCGTTGAGACTCGGGGACCTCGGGTTGGGCGACTTGATCAGGCGCTGCGGACGAGGCGGGCTGTGACACTGCGGTTGGTGTCACATTAGCCGGGGTCGACGAAGCGGATGGCGCCTCATTCCCCGTCTTCTTCGCGTTGGCCCCCTGGCGGGCAGCCTCGTCTTCCACACGCGCTGCGTCTTCCTCGGCGGCCAGGGTCTCCGCGCTGTGGGCCTCCACTCGGTCCTCTTCAGCATCATCGTGCCGATGCGAGTCAGGCTCTGGCGCCTGGGTCCCAAGCGAGGCGGTCACTGGAGATGTGGCAAGTACGGGAACCGCTTGGACGCCGATGTCGGCAGCTGGTGCTAAGCTCGTCTGGACCTCCCTCGTCTTGAACTGCCGCGCGATTGGCCCTGGGCCATCTATCGATGCGGTCTGCACAGCTGCCTCAGCCGATGAAAGCTCCTTTGCCTTGCCCTTGTCCTGCGTGGCTAGAGTTGGGAGCTCGGAATCCGTGCTGCTGGTTTGCACACCCGTCTCAAGAGAGGGCCGCAGATCAGTATGGTTCGCCGCCAAACGTTCCAAGGCAGCCTGGAACGACTTCTGCAGACTGTTGATCTGCGCCTTGACCATAAGCTGCATGCGGCGGTCGTACTCGTGAAGCAGCGCCTCGGTGTCGCCCACATTTCGTTCGAGCATCGCGAGGCGCTCAAGAACCGCGTCGAGACGGGCATTCTAAATTCCAGTCAGCAAGTGGAAGATGTTCAAGTGCGGCACATACCTGGTCCGGTTCTGCTCTCTCGAGCGCTTCCACGCGTGCCAGGATGGGGGGGATGGGGTCATCTTGAACCCCAGTCCCAGGCCGCGTCTCCAGTGCACGAAGGCGTGCCATGATTTCAGGTATGGGATCATCCTACGTCCGTCGCGTTTGTTCAGCGTTGTGAGAATTAGTCCGAGGGGTGCTTACTGAAGTGCGTCTGCGCGCCTCGAGGGCTTCAAGGTGATGAACGACCTCATCTAATTCCTGGAGGAATACATGTTAGTGTACGGATGAAGCCGTGAAGAACGCGCCCAAGCTCACCTGGCCCGAACTCGGGGACCTTGCGCCCCAGGAACGTGCTGATCCTGCACCCCAGGACTCGTCATCGGCACCAATGTTGATATCGAGGTCGTGGAAGGACCGAGCTGGCAAGTCATTGGGATTCCTTCCCTTCATGGCAGCCTTGACACTGAGGCGGTGTTCCGCTACCGCGTCATCCTGGGGCAAACTCCATGAGAGCAGATTATAAATTCAGGCGCGGAAACTCACCATCTCGCTTTGGTTTGAAGGCTCCACTCCGAAGTTCACTCGAGGAGCCATTGCGCTCCGGTCGGACTCTGACCCGCGCGGCCTTGCTGGTAGGGCGGTGGGCCCCCTCCTGTTCTCCTCTTCGTCCTCCTCGTCCTCCTGGTCGTCTTCGTGCTCATCGTCCGCTTCGGCCGCGTTCTCCGCGAAGAGCTCGTCGTAGCCCTCTGCGACGTCCCCCTCCTCCTCTTGGCCGAGCTCCTCGTCCTTCGCGACCTCTTCAACGTCTTCGACCTCACGAGTTGGAGGGGCGGGCCGAGGCACAGAGACGGGAAGGGCCTTCGCGGGCTTCGAGCTCGTGGTCTTCGCCCTCGCCTTTGCAGCAGCCGCTTTGGCACGCGACTTCGCCTTGGACTGCCGCTTCGCCTCCGCGTCTTGTGCCATGCCACGGCCGCGCGCAGTCGGTGGCTTTGGGCAGGCAGTCTTTGCGCCCGTCTCGGACCATAGGAGGCGTGCCTGCAGCCACTTGCGCAGCGATTCGTGGGCCTCGGGGGTATCCTGTAAAGTGGCAAGGTCTTGTAGGAACTTGTCCTCGTCTCCGGTCATGATGGGGACCTCAGGGTACTTCTCCCCCGCCTCGATGAGGTCGCTGACCCACCGCCGGAATTCGTCGCCCTTGTCGCTGGCGGCGGCGCCCTTCAGGGGCTGCCCGTTCTCGACGAAGCGAGGCACGAGGGAGCATCCGAACTTCTGCTTGGTGCAGAAGTCGCACCGTGCCCGCCATTCGGAGAATACGCAAGGCACATCCTTCTTGATGCACAGGTCGCATCGGAAGGGAGGCTAGACGAATATTAGCACCCAATCCCTTAGGGGGAACGAGGTCACTTACCTGCTTCGGCTCGCCATGATCCGCCTTGACCCGAGGCGATTGCAGGGACTTGCGCCGTCTCGCGAAGGCTAGGGGTCGCTCGTCCTCGTCCTCGTCCTCCTCGAGCTCCTCCGACTCCTCTTCGCTCGTCGAGATGAGTTCCTTAGACTTCGGGACGGGCTTCTTGCCCCGTCCCGTCGTCGTCTTGGTCTGACCCACGGGAATCGCGTCCTTGGGCTGAGGCTCACTGTGAGGCGGCTCCCTGCCCTTTCCCTTGCTGCCTGCCGCCTCGACCTGCTTCCTTGCGGCGGCATCCTTCTTCTTCGCCTGCGCAGACTTCTCCTTCGCCAAATCTGCGGCTTTCCTGGCCTCCGTGGCGCGCTGCCTGGCCTCTTCGGCAGCCTGCTCGAGCGCAGCCTGCGCCTCCTGGGCCTTCGCCTGCACGTCTAGCGCAGCCGCCTCGTCAGCCTTGCGCTTTGCCTCCGCGGTCTCCCGAGCCTTCGCCTCCTTGGCCTCCCGAGCCTTCGCCTCGGCCTCACGCTGCCTGGCCTCCTCAGCCTTGCGCTTCGCCTCCTCGGCCTCCCGCTGCCTCGCCTCCTCGGCCTCCCGCTGCCTCGCCTGCTCGGCCTTGCGCTTCGCCTCCTCAGCCTCCCGCTTCTTTGCTTCGCCGGCCTTGACCTTCGCCTCGTTGGCCTTGGCCTTGGCATCGTCAGCCTTCCGCTTCGCATCCTTAGCCTTGCGCTTTTGTACATCTTCGGCTTTCCGCTTCTCCGCCTCATCGGCCATCTTAGACGTGTCGTCTCGCGGAGTCCGTGCTGGCGCGTCGGCCACCTTCTCCCCGCCCGCGCCCTGTGACTTCGTCCCCGCTGGCGGGACGGGCGCAGCCTTCTTCGCCCGCTTCGGGGCGGGTACCTCGTCGTTGCCCTTGGGGGGCGGCGTGGGTGAGCGGGCACGCTTCTTATGCTCTCCTGCATATCGTCAATACTGAGCGGCTGTAAGTGTTATCGAGCTTACCTTTCCACCAGCCTTGTGGGGCCACCGCGTATGGCACCTTGCCAAGCAGCTGCTTGGAAAAGCGCTTGGCCGGTAGGTCATCCTCCGCGCTCACCATCGCCAGCGTGAAGTCGCGCCCGTGCAGAGCGAGGCGGGCACATGCGGACGCGAGGAGAGGCGGCAGGCGGATCGGAACCTTCGCCATGGCCGCACTCTTCATGCGCGGCCAAAAAGGCATCTGCGGGCGGTGAGCTTCAAAGCGGATGATCAACCTTTGTGCCACCTACTATCACGTCAACAACCGCCTGGCGAGCGGCCTGTCGTTCCTTCTCAGGCGCGGCTAACGCCGCCTCGAGCTGGCCACTGAGTTCCGCGATCTGGGCCTGCAGCTCCGTTGCTGATGGGATTATCGTGCTCGACATGAGGGTGGTTGTAGCGGAGACGAGAAGTGAGTCGAGTGAGGCAAAGTGTGGAAACAAGTGAAGAGAGAGAGAGCAACGCGCCACGAAGTTGAACCCCACGTGCCAATGTTATCACTTTCCCACGCATGGCGCCGGTGCGTCGCGGCCGTTCGCTCTGGACTTTGCCCTTCATCTCCGCGCACTTTCAAGCTCCAACACCTGCATCCTCGACGACAATGCCTGCCGCGCGCAAATCTCTTCGAGAGCTGCTTTGTGAGTGCGTTCCCCTCTGCTCAAAAGTTGTACTGAACTCGCGTGACAGTGAGCCGGCGTCGTGCTTCCCAATTGGGGCAACGAGTCCGTGAAGCGCAAATGGGGCGGTTGCCCACCTCAGCAAGTCGTAGTCTCGAGCGGCCGCCTCATCCTCAAAACTCCCTAAGCCCACCCGAGATGGACGGCACCAACCGCGAGGAGGGCGTGGCCTCCCGTACCGAAGACCACGACGTTCGGCTCCCTGACTTACCCACTGTTGACGAAGTCCCCGACCTCCCCCATACTGACGAAGTCCCACAGCCTCCCACCCTCGCAGGAAGATACGAGGACGAGGCGGACCCCGTTTCCCCGAATGCGCCAAACCGCAGGCGAGAAGACGAGGCGAAGGACATGATCATGTTCCCAGACGCCCCCGACCTCGACCCAGAGGGCGAGATCTTGTTCCCGGACGCGCCTGACCTCAGCCGAGAAGACGAGGAGGAGGAGCCGATACTGTTCCCGGACGCCCCCGATCTCGGCCGCACATACGAGGACGAGGCGGATGCGCGAAGCCTCAGCTGCGGGGACAAGGAGGACTCGATCATGGTCCCGGATGCGCCGAACCTTGGACCTGGAGACGAAGAGATACTCTTCCCGGACGCGCCCAACTTCAGCGAGGAGGACGTGGTCATGATTCCAGACCCGCCTCACCTCGACCAAGCAACAGAAGAGGAGGATATCCTCCTCCCCGATCCCCCAAACCTCGATCATGGAGACGACGAGGACGACGCGATCATGTTCCCAGACGCTCCCGACTTCGGCGCAGTACCGCAAGACGGTGAAGAGATCCTCTTCCCCGACGCCCCCAACCTCCATAGCCACGAGGACGAGGTGATACTTACTGCGGAGGCTCCACACCTCGGCGGCCGTGGCGATGAGCTCGATCGCACCGCCTTGTCCCATGGCTCCGAAGGTCCTTCGCGCCGACGCGAAGGAAAGCTGCCGCGTAGGTCCAAGTTTGCGGACACGGCTTCAAGCGGACGATCGCGATCACGCTCAAACCGCACCAAGAGGAGAAGGCGGCAAGACGACGACGAGGAGTACGCTCCTGGGCCGTCTCGTCGACGCCGAGGCAGCAGCGCGGATGAGGCGGACGAGGCGGACGATTTCGCAATGGTAGACCAGTATCCGCCAGGCGCCCTCGTCCTTCCGCCCGCAGGGTTTAGGATGGGACGACCCCTGTTCAGACCGCGACGCGCAGGTGATCCCATTGCGGCTCGCAACGGACCCTTCGTGCTCAAGCCTGACCCGCCCATGATGTTCGACGCCTCCGTGCGTGGGGCTCCCGGAGTCGATCTTGGACGACGCGCCTCTCTGCGCAAGCGTCCTAACGCTTGGGGTTACGAGGTACGCCTTAACCTACCACCCACCGCCTGACTTCCGCTGACTTGTTCCTAGCTGTCTCGAGACGGCCACCCGCTTCACGCAGTCCGCATCAACGATGAGTATGGTAAGCTGCGATTGCTTGGGCAACTTGGCGCCTACTAACCACGAACAGGGAAAGTCGATGTCTCATGCGACGCCTTCGACAACGAGCCTGATGTGCCGTGCCCGGACCCGGTCTTATACGAAGTGGACGGTACCCCGCTGTGGGAGGTGCAAGATATCCTCAATGTGCGGCGCAACCCAACCAGTGGTACGTGGGAGGCCTTGGTCAAGTGGAAGGGGAGTGGATATCAGGACGAGTGGGTTGACTTCGATTTGGTGTCGCATGTAGACCAGGCGAAGGTGTGGAAGAGCATGATGAACATACCGTAGAAATTGTACCTGTAGTTGATTATCTTTTTGCTGTGAACTTAGGGTCCAAGGCGCTCTCTTGGACAATGACCCCTCGCCTTGGCCATTTGCGAATGCGCATGAAGTCAACTCCATAGAGCGCGATGACCACCATGAAGCGGAATTTTCACCAGTTCCTGTACACCTAAGTCGCCTCGTCCGCGCTGTCAAGGTGGACTGCCTAGCGACTGGATTGATTCCAACGCGGACCTCTCATGGCTTCGCCATCCGACTGCTTCTTGGGATCTCCCCGCGTTGGCCCGAGCCACTTCTGCAATGGCAGGCGATACCATGTGACATCATCCGGAATTAGATATTGGGTTTCGATGTATGCCACTTCGTATGATGGCAATTGAAGTGCCTTATGCGGAGTTTGAGCCGTATATCCAAACGAGGCTTTTTTCGGGTTCTCTTAGGTTGACCACCTGCATCCACATCGACATGGCCAACAACCGTACGTCTTCTCCTCACCGCTGTTTGCATTGCTCACTCTCAGTAGCCACTAAACCCAAGAAGCGGCGCGGCCGCCGCGGCCGCGGCACCAAGTCTGAATCCAAAGTGCCAGTGTCAAAACAGCAGCTTCGAGCGGCCCTGCATGGTGTCAGGGCAGACATGAGGGCGGACAAGGCCGCCAGCCGGGCGAGGGCGGACCATGGCTGGCGCATGTATAGACGAGTGAGCAAGGAGGCTCAGGAGCTCAGAGCACTCTTGGACGAAGCGAAGGCCAGCATTGATGACGCGCGTCGCGTATCCGATGCGTGCCACAAGGAAGTCCTTCGCCTGGAGAAGCGCAGTGCCAAAAACCGCGAATGGATATCCGCGCTCTGCTTGCGAGTGCTGGACCTCGAAGAAGAGCCCATCGAGGGCGAGGCGGAAGAGGACGAAGCGGCTGACGCAGACGAGGCGGTGATCCAAGACAACACGGACCAGTCGCACACGGTATGCATCCCAATTCACGCCTTGTTCCACAGCTGACTTATTTGCAGTGTGCAGTAAGACTGGTCTTGTGGGAGCCGGAGCGTGTGTAGCATGTGCCTTGGAAGAAATGTATCTAGTAACTGTGCGCGCGCATGTACATTGGAGGTCACGCGCTTATATGCCAGAGCCAACGCGCTCAGCCCTAGCAGAGTGGACGGACAAAAGTATGCGAGGCGGATGTTCCTCCTCCGCGTGGTCCACGGGCGGTATCCGCGTGGTCCCTGGGCGGTATCCGCGTGGTCACCAGGTACTATCCGCGTGGTCTCTGCGAAGCATCCGCGTTGTCTTATGCAAGCAACCGTGTTGTCTTATGCACGCAACCGCGTTGTCTTCCAATCGACCGCGTCGTCTCCCATACGTACAATCTCAGGTAGAAGCCTTAGTTAGTTAATCAAAGCGGTACGGCACCGCTATCATTTTGTGCCCTTCAAAACCCATGGTAACCGCAACAATCCATTATATACAAAATATCCACCGCGGACTCCACACCTGCTCGCTGTGACGCGGACGAGATGAAGCGGTGTTTTCTGGATAACTAGCCGCCTTGAGCGCAGTCGGACGTAGGACACGACAGACGTACCAGTGTTTCACGCGTCGACCTCCATCGGCACGTCCTCATCCAAGACCATCGCCGTGTCTCGCTCCTCGTCGACGTCCATCGCTGTGTCGTCGTCGACGTCCATCGCCGTTTCCTCCACGTCCACGTCCATCGGCTTCTCCAGCTCCTCGTCGACATCCATTGGTTGCGCGAGCCCCTCATCGATTGGCCGTTTCGCGACGTCGTCGACATGATGCATGGTGATGTCGAGGTGGAGCCGCATCTCCGCCTCGTCCTCAATCACAATGCCGGCTGCGACAATCAGCTCCATCCAATGCGCACAATTGGGGGACTCACCGTGAACGGTCATGATGGAGCGGTCCATGGCTGACGCGGTTACTGGGAGATGACAGGAGGGGATGTGGGTCGCGTTGAGGCAGGGAGGAGAGGCGCTGGGGAGATAGAAGCTGAGGCGATGGGGAAGAAGCAAGGCCCCATCGATAGCGGGAGTCATCGCGGAAGATGCCGACAATAAGCGCCTGATCAGTCGGCCCCGCCGCTCGTCGGAAATCGGCTCCGCGTTAGCCCGGAAATCCCCAAGTCCGCAGCGAACAGGTCACATGGTGTATAGGGAAGCACTGGCCGGCCGACCTTTTGCGTAAGGCGGTTGGCACTAGGCGAAGGCCTAGACCGTCTTGAATATACCGGTCAGGCTATACTTGGCATTATAGCGGACCCTCGTCGCCTCGTCTCCCTCCGTCTTGTCACAATCCGCCTCGTCGCCAGCCGTCTCGTCATCATCCGCCTCGTCCTGCGCGTCGCGTCATTCGCCGCTTCGTCCATAGTGTGGCAATCTGTGATCAGCACATTATGGACAAAGGCAGCCGTGTTCTCCATGCCATCAGAATCGCCACGTTCGCCTCGCGCACCACCCCTTCTGGGCGACGTAGTCAGTTTCCGCGCAAAGCGGACGTCAGCATATAGGCATAATAGTCAGATCAGTAAGAGTCGACCGCCTATAATCATTAGCGAGCTGACGACCATAGGCGGCATAATATGCTCGCCTCAGACGCGGTGACGTCGGCTATCATGATTATAGGCCGCCGACTCTTTTGCAGAAACTGACTACGTCCGCAAGTTCGAGTTATGGGCTTATCCACCGTCTGGCCGACACCTGTGGGTAGGCCCATAGGATTCGGCTAGCCGACCTCCGTCACTGAAGCGAACCCGCCTTGATAGACAAGGCGGAAAGCGTGGACATTTGTATAACATAATAATAGTGACGTCAATGAAGCACATACAGTACACTTATACACTTACTTGGCCCCATATGATTGTCTAGCCGACACCAGCCGACACCCATAGATAGACCTATGATACTGAGCTAGCCGACGTCAGGCAGTCTCAGGCGAAGGAGACGAGGCGAGCTCGCCTTGGCAGACACAGGGCGCAAAGCGAGCACATTGGTATTACAATAACAATGTTAGTGATCTCAATAAAGTGCATACTTATACACATACTGAGCTATACGGGGCTGAGTCAGTAAGTGTGTAAGTGTACTATGTGGGCTTCATTGATATCACTATTATACATATGGGTTCGCTTCGCGCCCTGCGTCTGTCAAGGCGCACTCGCCTCGTCTCGTCCGCCTCAGACTGCCCGACGTCGGCTAGTTCAGTATTATAGGTCTATCTACACGTGTCGGCTGGTGTCGGCTAGACCCATAGTATGGGCGTTTACTCGCGTCGGCTAGGCTAAGGGGTTAGGGTAGTACAGCTGTATGGTGTGATCACGGCAACTGCGGGACAGGGAGCGACTGTGCTCAGCCCCCTGAAGTGGTCCAAGTCGTCAGAGGTCGGCGATTTGACACCGTTTCTGGACTTCATCGGACGTCTGGTCTGTATGGGCTACTCGGGAGCAGACATGGATGTGCTCTATGGTACAGCAGAGAGCCGAGGAGTGGAGCTCCCTCCGTATCCTTTCGCTCGCAAGGAGATTCCTTACGTAGCTCCGACATTCGAGATTTCCCGACAGAGACAGGCACGCAACGGCCCTTTGAACTATCCTCAGCTTCAGATCAACACGCAGACGCATCCCGGGCTGGCAGACCACGTCATCATGAACGAGCCAATAATGCCTGCTGCAGGCTTCTTGGAAATGGTGAGTCTGGCCCGTTATGTCGTCCATTAGTCGATCATATTGTATCTTGCAGGCACTCGAATTCGGGGCGAAGAGTCTCTGGGATGTGCAATTCCACTCAATGCTGCCTCTCTCATCGGAGCGTCCATTGCCTGTTGACGTGAAGTTAGAGGGCTCAAAATGGAGCATCTGCAGTGCCGCAGCGGGAGATTTCACAAATATATGGCCTCCAACTGTACGTGTTTACTACCTGCTTGTCGTATCCAGAGGCATCTGATATTGTTGGTCAGTATAACCGTGTTCACGCAGAGGGCTATCTCTCCATGGACTGTGAACTTGATAGAAACCCGCCCATTGTGCCTCTGGATACCATACGTCAACGGCTGAAGAAACTCGAGATGAAGGGATTCTACAACCACCTTAGCTTATTCGCCAACTATGGTCCCACGTATAGAAGGGTGTTGTCTTGCTATCATGGACTTGACGCATCCGGGCGGGAGGAACTTCTGGTAGAAATTCGAGGGTCAGGAAGCGATCTAAATGAGTGAGTACTATCTCCGCAGGGTGCTCAGAAGTTTCTGAATTTCAGCGTGGAGCCTGACAGAATATCGGCTGCATCCTGCAATTCTCGATGCTGCTCTTCATGCCTCGGTACATCCGCTGATCACTGGTGCAATGGCCCACGGACACTACTACCTGCCGTCAAAAGTCGGGACCTTAGTAATTCACGACACACTCGCACAAGGGATCCCAGAAGTAATCTATGCTTACTGTGTGTTTGTGAAGTGGACACAAGGTTTGAGATGTCTCTGCCATTCTCGGTTAGTTCATTGCGTACTCATGTTGGGACGTCAGAATCGTTGACCTACGATTTCAAAATCACGAACGAACACGGAGTGGTCCTGTGCACAATCGAGGCACTCGAGGTGGCTGTCCATGGGAGAATTCCACTGATGGTCCAAGACCGCTACGAAGTGGCGTATCGCCAACTCAATGTTCGCGTCTCCGAGCACCCAAATACCGGTAGCGATACGGCAGGAGTGAATATGACGGCAATATTTGACGGGGTATGTCTTATATAGAGCCATCGTTACTTAGGATGTCGACTGACTGGTATCAAACCTTTGAAAGCCTCAATGCGTCGATCTTCAAGTCTTCCGATACAGCCGAGGACACGAGATGTCCCTTCAGCAAGCGGTTCGCTCATTGAATCCGTCGGCTAAACTGTCGCTTTGCTTTGTCGCATCGGAAGATATGAATCGAGACGCAATCCTGGGCTTCACGAGGTCTCTACGCAAAGAGTACCAATCATGGCGGGTGTATTGCATCGTTTTCCCCACCTCACAATCCCTCAATCAATGCGAACAAGCAGCGCGATCTCTATGCGGACACCCCTTAGCAGAGGAAGAAATGCTTTTACACGAGGACGGCTCGGTGTACGTTTCGAGGGTCGTCTCATCCTCTGCCCCGAAGCGAACCGTTGCATTCAATCCTGCAGACCCATGGGTGTACCGGAATTCCACTCTGTGGCAGGCTCACAAATCGAACGTACCTTCGGGACATGTTCTTATACATGTTCTTGGCACATCAAATACCACCCTATCGTGCAGGACGTTCATTGGATGCGTAGATGGCTCAACCAGCCTTTACCTCGGGATCACATTTGACGCACTATCCAACTACATCCTCGCCCATCGCGGGAGCCTTCTCAAACTGGGCAATGGATACAACACCAACTGCGGCCCCCATGGTATCGCTGCAGTCATCGCCGTCCTGGCCATCGGGCATTCCACTTTCAAAGATCCCTCACGTTTTCAGGACTCGCATGTCCTTGTGACTCATGCAGATACTGGGATTGGGAACAGTGTTTGTCAGCTATACAAAAGCCGCGGGTTACGCGTGGTGCGCCTAATGTCGCAGGCCAGCGTCACAGAGACCAGGGCTGCTCTTTCTCTGCGACCTAAGGTTGTCGTTTCAGGCAGACAAGAGCAAACTGGCAGCGACGTCGATCAAACAGTGCACCGGCTACAAACGGCCAAGATATTTCAGTGGGACGACCCGGAGACTGGAGTGGCTCGGATTCTGCGTGAGGATCCATGGGCCATAGGCGACGCGCTGGAATTAGCGATCTCGGAGCCTCTTAACATCAGCGAGGTCTTTTCCCCTCCACTTGAGCTGCTTGTCATGGCACCACCTGACGAAGTGCCATCATTAATCCCGATTTTCGACCCGGAGAAGGCGTATATCTTGGTTGGAGGAGTCGGAGCGCTTGGAATGCATATCGCGCACTGGATGTACAAGGTTCAGAGTGCCTCCGATTCAAGTCCCTGCGCATGAAGGCTGACATAGTATGCTGCAGAATGGAGCGCGTGAAATAATACTTACCTCTCGCAGTGGGACGGCTCATCTCGTTCCAAAGGAGGAGTTCGTCGCATTGCGAATCCTGAGGTATCTGCGTTCACGGGATGACTTGGTGCTGCGTACGGAGGCCATCGATGCATCATCAATTGAACAAACCACGAAACTGGTGGCCACAATCAAGAAGCCGATCGGTGGATGCATGATAATGACTGCTATTTTGATTGACCGTACCTTTGTTACGCAAACAGTGGATACATTCGAGGCAGCGTTTGTGGCCAAAACCGCCGCATTCGAGACTCTGGAGAAGGTCATCGACATCAACTCGTTGGACTTCCTGCTTGCTTTCTCCTCTGTTGCGGGTTTGCTTGGGAACGCTGGGCAGACTAATTACTCCAGGTATGAATTTATCTCGATAGTTCACTCTCATGCTCATGTAGCTTCAGTGCAAATACGGCCTTGACAGGATTGACGAGACGCTATAGGAATGCCGCGGCTATTGTTCCACCAATGATCAACGATACGGGCATGTTCCTTACCGTCGCTGCGACAGACAGCATGAAGTTGTCGCGTGTTAGGCACCTAACCTCATGGGCTATGACATCTGAAGGTCAGTTGAAACGTACTTCCTTATGTGCTAGCTGACCGTGACTCCGAAATCACAGAGCTCTGCGAATACATTGGTGACGCGCTGATGAAGCTACGCGAAGGCCCTCTGTGGCAATACGTCCCAAACTTTGATTGGAGCGTTGTCCAGAGGTTCAGTGGGCCTTCCCCGCTCTTCGATCATCTGGTGATAGAGACGACGTCTACAATCGTTGGTCAAGTGTCGGGGGATGTCACGCAGCGCAGCCTAAGCGACATCATCTGTGAAGTCCTCGATATCGACGCCGAGGACATATCCCCGGACGTACCCCTCACATCCTATGGCCTGGACTCGCTTTCAGCTACTGCACTCTCGCACGCTCTGGAGCCTTACATGAAGATATCGCAACTGCAGCTTCTGGCCGACGTCACACTAGATAACCTCGAACATCTTCGAGTGGAAAGTTCTAGAGGCTCCGATACTGTCGGCGGTGTATCAGCCGCAGCCAACGGACTGGACAGTCTCACGAGGGTCAAAGTCCAAGAAATGGTACAGTTGCTGCAGAAATACTCATCTGACCTGCCATCGCGGAACTCCACGGGTCGGGTCGACATGGACAAGGCTGTCTTCTTGACGGGCGCGACAGGAAGCATTGGTTCGCAAGTACTCGCGCACCTCCTGCGTGACTGTTCTTCTACGAAGATCATGGCCATCGTCCGCCGTGACTCGTCAGGAGCTACACCGATGGACCGTTTGCTGGAAGTGTTCAATGCCCGGAACCTGGACGTGTCTGCTCTGAGCTCGCACAAACTGACATTATGGGAGGGTGATATATCCGAGTCGATGTTCGGTCTGCCTTCCGCCGCATACGAAGAGGTAAGGATCAATAAATGACGGTCGTGATCATCCTGCTCATATCTGGTGCACATACAGCTACTCTTCTCCGTGACGCACGTTATTCACCTTGGTATGAACGTCTTCGTCATGGAACTACTCCTACTGCATGGCTGATAACGGGTCCGTAGCTTGGCCGATCGAATTACTCTCTCCGCTGTCCTCATTCGAGCTTGCCATCCGTGGTGTCCGCAACATCATCGACTTTGCTGCATCGTCCGAGGCACAAGTCAAACTTCTCTTCGCTAGCACGACAGGCATGATCAGAAGTGAGCATATTTCTGCATCGCGAGTCTAAAGGTCTGACTTTGCTCAGAAACCCAAGATGGCGAGCCTGCGCCTGAAATGTTGGTTGAGGACCCTTCAGTTGCCGTCAGCTCAGGGTACTATGAATCGAAATGGGTCGCCGAGCGTCTCATCACTCTCGCTGTGGAGAAGAATCTCTGCTCATCTACAATTGTGCGAATCTGCCAACTCAGCGGAAGCGTGAATGGCACGTGGAGGGTGTCAGAGTGGGTCCCCTCGATGGTGTCAGCCAGCATTGCCCTGGGTTGCCTCCCGGACGCGAGCGGCGTAAGTCAATGCACTCGGACACCGATAAATATTGACGAACCGTTTCTGTTTCAGAACATCTCCTGGCTCCCTGTCGACGTAGCTGCAGTTATATTGGTCGAGTTCATGGCCAGTTCTGCACAGGTGCTCCATATGAGCAGCCCGCGGCCGGTAGCGTGGTCGGAGGTATTCAGTCACTTCGCAACGACCCTCGGCCTTCCTCTCGTCCCGTACGCAGACTGGATCACACGGCTCGAACTCGGTCTTGTGTCCAGTGGAGATGTCAGCATGGTGCGCTGTCTCGAGCACGGCCTACGTCTGCTCGACGTCTTCCGGTTTGCGGCGGATCCGAACGACCCCCGGCCGGATGTCATGAGCAAGTTTAATCCTCAAGTGGATATTACGCATGGCTTAGAGGTCTCTACGACGCTGCGAGACCGGAGTATTCGCGAGATCGGCTTGGAGGAAGTTTCCCGTTGGGTCAACTACTGGCGTATGACACGCTTCATCCCGTTCGTCTGAGGTGTTTAGATTCTGTCCATTCGTAGAAACGTGGTGAAATCATAATTGCTTGTGGTTGTATCTAGTTGTGTTTCGATCGATGCGATAGCTCAGCGTATCGTTACATACGTCGGCAGGTGTTGTGACGGTCCCGCGAATTACATACGCACATGCTATTTCTCCACCTTCATGCAAATGCTCCTAGTAGGCTGGTCTTCGCAATCGAAACGTTGTGCCGGAAGATCAGAAGAAAAAAGTGCATGCAGTTCGGCTTTTATGGTCTACAACGGAGACTAGAGAGTGTGAACATTGGTTGAACATTTTGGGTTGGTCCGCGCACATATAAGAGAAGAAGTCGGCCCCCGGCCCGCCGCGGGCCGGGCTAAGACTCGCCGCCGCCGTGGACCGCACCCCGTCGGGAACGTAAAGCTCGCGGAGAACTTACCGCGACAACAACTTGAAGCGAGTAAGCCCACACAGTTGTACGACGAGTATGTTTTGCTTACCTGTATAGGATCAACGTAAAGCGGACTCGCCGACTCGTATGCTCGCAGTGCTGCGGCGGCGTGCCTCCTGGAGACCTATGCTGGCAGTACCGCGGCGAGCGACTGGTGGATGTGGATGAAGCAGCGACGCAGGTAGTTTACAAGACATTGCTCAACTCACCGCGGCTTACGAAGCATGCACACCTGTCCCACCTCATTCACGACACAGGCTGCGTTCGCGTAAACTAAGGAGACCAGGCTCACGCCGACTCCAAGTCAGAAGGACACGACAAAGCACGATCGCACGCACGCGTAGCACTGAACGGGGAATCACATTCGCGATGACTGTGACAGTCCCCACCTGGGTATGTAGTATACTACCTACTCATTGGATCACCACCCGGAGCCACGGCGACGGGATATTACTCGAAGTTGCAGTTGAAGGAATCGACAGCGCGGCAGCCGCTATCCTACGTGACGGAATCCGCCTCGAGGTGAGCGACGAACAAGGACTTCTCGATCTCGCTGAAAGCTAATGTGCATAGCCAGACGGCGGGGTAAATGCGTAGAAGCCATTCTGATAAATGACGGCCTGGTGCCGCCGGTTCTGGAAGGGGTGTTGGCCTGCTGGTCGGCGATCACACTCAGGATGCTGATGTCGACGTGTGACAGTGACTGCTCTATAGGGCAACCGGAAGTGTGAGTTCGTTCCTCGAGGCCTCATTAGTGCACCGCCGGCCGTCGTCGCGCCACACACAGTAAAGAAGGAAGAGAAGTGCACGACTGAATGGTGTGAGCTGGCCCCGGCATGGACAGTTGACAGTCAGTAATCCACTGCGTAGTTTATATATTGCGTATACATATCACGTGTAGAGGCGTATGTCACTATCGTCTATGTATAATCCTGATTATAGCTTGTCTACATGGTCGACTTTCACAGAGACAAACCGACACTAACACAGAGACAGCCGAATTCGCGAGTGAGACAGAGAGAGAACACTTGGGGAGAGAGATTTCCATCGATACATGTCCTTTTACCTGGGCTTTACTTTACCGTGCCGGTCCGGTTGGAGGGGTGCGTGGGATGGGTGCGGGTTTACGCGTTACGGGGTGGTGTAGTCTATAGTGTTGATGGCCATTCCTTTTTTGCGGCGCCGCGCCGTCGTCATCTTCGTCGCCAAGAACCGGGAGCCTCCTAACATGGAAATGGAAATGGGAATTGGCAGCAGGAAGGGAAGGGAAAAGAACATGGAAACGGGGGTGTGCAGCGTGCGCGCCCATCCAGGGGCGGCAACAGCAAGTAATTTTGGTCAAGAAACTGGCCCGGCGCGCGTCAGCTTCATGTGTGGGCAGGTGAATGGAACGGCGACAGCCCACGCACGGCAAGAAGTCCAATTCCACAGTCCGTCCTCTAATGTCCGTTGCCTTGGCGTCACCGACGGCCCGCC